>LR749954.1:997387-1107875 GCA_902729485.2 Mus minutoides | reverse complement strand
TGGGGGCGGAGTGACAGGGGCGAAGTAGGCGTGGACTTTAATGTTGGGTAAATGGGTCTGAAACAAGACAGAAAACATGAATGAGAGGGCGCTTACAGTGGAAGAGATCACAATGCTGCCTCTTACAGAAACCAAGGGGCTGACTGCTGGAGAGCACGGATGCTAAGCACCCCTAGGCTATACAGAGGCCTGGGTAGTACTCTGTTCTATGGAGGGGAAGGGAATGAAAACTAATTTCTCATCTTGTCCCAAAAGGACTCCCAGTTAGAATCCCATGGCTGGAAGCTAGACAGCTTTAAAACAATCACTTATTGAATCAAAACAGGTTTCTAGTCTTTATCGGAATACTTCCGAGGTTTAAGGCATGTGAGAGGGTCCAAAAACAGGGACACCCCTCAGTAGCTTAAGTAAAAGGGAACACCAAAATACCAGTAAACAAAGATGCCGGGGCTCGCCCACGGCCGTCTGAACTGTTGATGCAAGGTCTCCACCACTCTGCCCTTTCTGTGCTCTGGGAGGTGACTGCCACACTGTTTGTCTCCTGAGCAAATGTGGAGATGTACAATCTCCAGTCTCCCTTGTACACACTAGGCAAACTCTCTGCCCCTAACTTCATCTTCCAGTGCCTCACTATGTGGATGTGAGCTCACTCCACTGTCCAGACTGGCATCTGGCACCTCAAGATTCTCCCCTCGGCCTCCTGATTACCAGGATGCACGCCACACCCTGGCAGGCATTTTATTATGTCTGTCTTCCCTTTAGAACCAAATTCTAGCACGGGGGTCTTTTTTGATTGTTAGTTTTGTCTGTTCTCTGGGGACTGATGAAGGCCTGGACACTACTACCCAGACGTCTTCCCTTCAGGGGCATTTTCCTACCAGTTCCACCTGACATACGGGTGGAGTCTACCCTGAGGTTTGCTTGCTAACTATCCAAGGAAATGAAAACAGAAATCAAGAGACGAGGGGAAGAAGGCAGGGCCAGCCGTCAGCGCTCTTTACCCTGAGTCTCTTGATGCCAGCCCGGGTGATCTGCTGGCAGTCATAGAGTTCTATTCGCTCAAGGCTGTGACAGCTTTTCAAGTGCTCCAGGGACGCATCGGTGATTAGTGGGCAGTTGTCCAGCTCGATCACCTCCAGCTGGTCGTGGGCGCAGGCCCCGTTCCCTAGGTGACGGATTCCATCGTCTGTGATCAGCTCACAGTGAGAGAGACTCTGCAACCAGAGAGAGCAAAGATGGGACGACCAAGCAGCTCCTGGCTCTTTCCACACTTATGTCAAATCCCAACACAGGCCTTTCCGGTTGATCCTGGTGAACACAGAGCCATCTAGAGCCATTCATGAAGGAACAAGACTATAAATCAGAACTGACTGACCCACTCCTTCTGCCCTCAGCAGCCATGACTAAGGCTTTTTCTTTTGTATAATTACAAATTTATTTTGTGAATTCATGGAATGACTATGAACTATTTCACAAAGTAAGATAGCCTTAAAAATTACCTACCCTCACAAGGTATGGTGGCACACCCCTTTTAATTTCAGCAGAGGCAGGAGAAACTCTTAGGAGTTCAAGGCCAACCTGGTCTACAGATCAAGTTCTAAGACAGCCAGAGCAACACAGTAAGATCATGGTGTCTTGTGGGAAATTGCAGGCTGGTCTCCAGTCAAGCTGGGGTCTGAACCCCGATGATCATAATTTAACTACATGGCACAGTAGGCATTCCCTCATGCTCCTGGAACTCTGGCCCCTGCCTAAGTTATCACCTTCCACAGCCTCCACAAGAGAAGCATGGTCAGTAGTCCCGTAGACAATGGCCCAAGCTTCTGACCTTCAGGCTAAACTCCTCCCCAGTTACCTAGCAAGAGTAAAGACCATAAAAAGGGGTGTTCAGCCCCACCTCACTCTCTTACTCTTCTGCTCTTCTTACCCCTCACTCTCCCCCCTCCCCTTTCTTTGTCTTCTCTCCTCTCTCTTACTCTTTTCTCTCTAGCCTTTCCTCTCTCCCTCTCTCCCCTCCTCTCTTTCTCCCTGCATTTCTATAATAAAGCTCTTAAACCATAGAGAGTCTCTGCTCCATCAAGATCCACTGTGCACTCTGGTCAGTGTTGGGAACCTCTTCCCTATCCCTTTCTCCTAAAACTGCGGGGCGACAGGGTGTCGCCTCGAGGTCCCTGGTCATGGGCTGCCCCTTATACACCCCCCGCCGAGTGGGGTCAGAGGCTTAGATGCCCACCTGGTGCCGAGTGGAAAGTGTCCGGCAGCTCTCCCCGTGTCCGCCTGCCCAGAGCACAGGAACTCTAGCCGGAAGTGGACTATTTCTCCTCCTGATTCGTCCCCAGGTCCTTCCCCAGCCCCTCGCCCCCCCCCCCCACTTTTTTTGTTCCTAACAGTGTCACAAACAAACAAATCCATTCTCCACATTAAACACTTTCTTATCTATAGGACAAAACAGGGCCCAAGCTTTTCATATACAAACTTTTAGGAAGTTGGAACTAAATACTGACTACTTGATTCAGGGCACAGAGGCACACTTAGCTAATATGTTTTTTATGGCTATTGGGTACTGGTATCTTACACATAACCTGACCCACCAAACATACAAGGGTTCTGTATTCTGTTCTGGACAGAGAACCATCAACCAAAATACCTCCTATAGAGTCACTCAATCAGGAGCCAGAGGAATGTGTCCTGTAAAGTACGGGTCGGTTCTAGGTTTCTGTTCTGCAAATGTACATCACTATATAGTCCAGGTTGGCCTAACCTCTAGGTGATCCTCCTGCCTCAGCCTCCCGATTACAGGCATATGACACTACACCTCATTAGCAGTATGTCTTCAACCTCTAGGTTGGGGACAGTGAGATGGTTCAGTGGATCAGTGGATAAAAGGATTTGTTTCCAAGTCCTGTGACTTAAGTTTGTTCCCCAGAACCTACATAGAGGTGCCTGGAGAGAATTAATTCCAGAACATAGTTATCCCCTGACCACGTGTCCACACCCACACTACATGCACACACAATAATCAAGAGTTCAAACTCCAGCACCCACATGGTGGCTTATAATGATATATAACCCTAGTTCCAGAGAATCCAATAGGAACAAACATAAATGGCGCATATCCATGCATATAGGCAAAGAAAACATACACAAAAAGTAAAATAAATCCAAAAGTTTTCTAGGTAAATAAATTTAAAAGTAAAACAGTCAAAGTCAAACTTACCAACACTTGAAGCCGAGGACAGTGTATGGAAAGCTGGATTAATGTGCTATCTGTGATCTTAAAACAAAAACAAAAACAAAAAACAAGTAAACTTGTTTACAGGTAAAATTATATTAATTTAGACGCAATTCATGAATTACTACTCTATGTAACTCTCCTTCTAATTCAGGTATCACTAAATAACAGGCCATAGGGCTTCGGGCCCACATGCTGCCTGAGCCAGGAAGACAACTCCGATCAAAAATTTCATTTATTTATTTATTTCTCAAACTTTCCCCCCAAGAGATAAGGGTTTCTCTGGTAGCCCTGGCTGTCCAGGAACTCATCCTGTAGACCAGGCTGGTCATAGAGATCTACCTTCCTCTGTCTCCCTAGTGCTTGGATTAAAAGTGTGTGCTACCACTGTCTGCCTCAGACCTGTTTTTTTCAACAGAGATCAGGTGCTTCCAGAGCACCAGCGCCAGCTCACTGGTTAAGAGCACTGGCTGCTTTTCCAGAGGACCGGGGTTCAATTACCAGCATCCATACTATGGCCCACAATTGTCGCTCTAGTCCCAGGGGACTTCCTCATGCTTTGTGAAAGAAAGATTTGCCTAAATTGCCAGCCAGTGACTTTTTTAAAGCCCATATCCAACCTTTATGTCTACGATATGGCCTGAGAGGATCTGAAATACGGCAGGCACAGAGGGAAGCAGATTGACTCAGAGGAACCAACTCTGGAGAAGACACAGCATTTAGCATGAACAAAAGGCAAATGAGGGGAGACACTCATTTAATAGTAAGTGGCGGCTGTCAGGTAACATTTGGACAATGATTTTACACTGTAA
The DNA here is from genome assembly GCA_902729485.2 of Mus minutoides. Classification (NCBI taxonomy): domain Eukaryota; kingdom Metazoa; phylum Chordata; class Mammalia; order Rodentia; family Muridae; genus Mus; species Mus minutoides. The sequence goes on along the minus strand of LR749954.1, from coordinate 1,103,831 downwards.
ACACTAATTCCTGCCGTGCCTGGAAGACACCTCAGTAAGTTCAAGATCTCCACCACTGCCGGGTGCTTTGGTGCCTGTGTAGGGAGAGGGTTGGGCATTCTGCAGCATACAGATGGTGTCTACCACAAACGTGCTGAGAATAAAATCACGGTCTTACCTGCACACATTCTTCTAGGTCCATCTTCTCAAGCTCATGGCAATTCTACAAAGTATAATGCCACAGTTTAGTATAAACTTCTAAAGCACTGATAAATCATAAAAGTAAAAAAAAACCCTAAGACGGGGGTGGAATCATGGTGGTTCAGTTGCTGTCAGCCCAGTGCCGCTCCATCACACTCTGTTGGATTTTTGACATAGGGTCTTGCTCTGTGGACCAGGCTGTTCTCAAACCCAAGATCCCGCTGCCTCAGGTTCCCAAGGGCTGAGACTGATTATAAATGTACACCATCTTCCCTGGGTCAGGCTCAATTAGTTCATACTTTTAAGTTTTTCTATTTTTTCTGAGACAGGGTTTCTCTGTATAGTCTGGCTGTCCTGGAACTCACTTTGTAGACCAGGCTGGCCTCAAACTCAGAAATCCGCCTGCCTCTGCCTCCCGAGGGCTGGGATTAAAGGCGTGCGCCACCACGCCCGGCCTGCTGATTCTTTCTTTGCTGCTTTCTCTGAAATAATCCTCCCGCCACTCAACAAAAACAAAACCAAAACCCACTATGTAAACCAACTGCAGAACCTTAAGAAACTCTTACCCTGGCTAGGGTAGTAAAGCCCACATCTGTTAACTGGGAACATCTGGCCACTTCTAATATTCTGTTAAAAGAACAAAGAGAAAAGAAAGTTAGGCTCCTGGTTCTTGAAACCCAGTTTTATTAAAACATCAGTAATTTGAGAAAGCAATCTTTATTCTCTGACTGCTCATTATACAGTATGACATTAGTGACTAAACAAGTTTGTGCATAATCTCATTTTCACAGTTATCAAGTGGTCCTGTCAACACCACACTTCAGGGTGATGCAATCAAAGAATACAGAGGAATAGAAGAACTGAAGCTGGTAGTTAATGCCAAATTGCATTAAAAGCCTTCTTGCATATTGCTTACCCCCAGAGGGCAGCCTGCTCCTAGAAAACAAAGGAAATGGAGATAAATACTCTGTTTCAGGTCATCTGTTGCTGAAGTAACTATTTCTTTTACATAGGTTGCAGCAGATTTCAATTGCTTTAAAAATGCAATAGGACTGCTGGAGTACGGGTCTGTCCCAATATGAGACCCTCCACTGGAGGCTGCCCATCTCCTCCCACAGAAGGAAGCCAGGACGGCAGCCATTCTAGCTAACACTGACCTCATACTACTCACAGACCAGGAGATCGCGGTCTGTGTAAAGCCTGATAGTGGCTGTGCAGTATGACAGCACCAAACATATTTCTTTAAAAACCCTTATAATCAAAGTTTAAAAATTAAGCCAAAACAAAATAAATCACGATCAAAAACCAGAAATTAGTATTGTAGGGAGAACAGTGTCTGACAAGACAGCCCGAGACAGTCATAGCGGAGCAGAGAGGAAGTAGAGCTGAAATTTAAAGTAAAGAAGGCTATCATGAACTGCTTTGCTTCCTAGAGGTCAGGTTACTTGCTCCCTCCCTTCCTGAGGACAACCTTTACTCTAGACTGAAGGTGAAGGAAAGGAACCTCCACATTTTCAGCCGCTGTGGCTGGCCCATCACTGGGAGAGCATGGAAAGTCTTAGACATGCCAGCGTGCCTGTCTCAGAATGCCTGCTCACCCACAGCGTGCCTGTCTCAGAATGCCTGCTCACCCACTTACTGCCTATTGGCCTTTGAGCAGATCACTTCACCCCCTTTCTCCTGGACCTTGGCTTTTCCTTCTATGATGTGAAGACAGAAACAGTGCTTCACATTAGAGATGAGCATTTGTAGGCCCCTAAAGCAATCGTAACTAGTCACAAGCACTATGAAACAATGTTATGCATGTTTTTTCTGTCTGGAATATGGTTTGATACTATGTGCATCCTAACAGAAAATTCTAAGAAAACATCCAGACAAGAGTTACAGAGTAACAAAGCTGTTCTAAATAATAAACCTGGCTGGGCATGTGCCTTTAGTCCCACAACTTGGGAAACAGAGGCAGGTAAATCTCAGTTTAAAGCCAGCCTGGTTCATATAATTAATTCTAGGTCAGCCCTGCTTCAAAATGAATGAATGGATGGATGGATGAATGAATGATAGTAAACCCAAGAACTTCTACAGAACTAAAAAATCTTCTATGGATTACAAAGACATAAGTGACCTGAGGATGGTCTTTAAGATATATAAAAAGGAATTTTAAGGATTTAAATTTAAGACTGACCAGTAAGATCCCTTGCAGATTTATGTCATTTACATGTCATCCCAGAACAAAGCCAGCAGGACAACAGCTACAAGGGTGGTGACATTGCAGTCTGCTTAAAGGTTCAAAATGCCAAAAGGAAAACATGGACCAGGGCAGCTTCCTCTTCCCTTGATTTTTTTGAGCTAAATAAACAACGTTTACCTAAGCCGAGGGCAGTTCTGACCTAGAGCGTTCAGGATGGCATCTGTGATATTGGAGCACCCAGAGGCACAGAGGGATTGCAACTTATGACACCCTCTGCATATGGTGATGAGACCTTCATCTGTGATTTGCTAAAACACAAAAGTGAGAAGAGTCAATAAGTGCTACTTACAGACAAACACACACACACACACACACACACGCACGCAGTTGTGAAGGCAGCATGGCCACTGGGCACCTAAGCCCAGTTCCCTTCTCCCTCCAGCTCCTGCCAGCTCAGGCTGTGGCTGTGCTCGAACTCTGTGTGAGATCTTAGCCTAAGCATAGGGAACGTCATGGTGATGACCCATAAAAGCTTTAAAACCTAAAAATGAGTAAGAACCAGTCTTTTTGTTTTGCTTTGTTTTGTTTCTAAGATAAGGTTTCTCTGTGTAGCTCTGGCTGTTCTGGAACTCAGAGATCCTCCTGCTTCTGCCTCCTGAGCGTTGTGATTAATGGTGTGTGCCACTGTGCCCAGCTAGGACAGCAGTCTTTTAACAGTATAAACATATTTACCAGTATAGCTGAAAATTAATACAAAAATAAATTGTGAATGGCTATCATATCACCATAGCATCTACTTATTTGTATTTTTAGAAGAAATATCCCAACTATGTAACTAAATAGATGTGTTTAATTCAGATATAAGTATTTTAAATAACTTTGAAGTGAAATAACATTTTGAAACTTCAAAAATGTTACAATTAGGTAAAATGGCACAATAGGGTGTTTGGGCATACACCAATAACCTCAACACTGGAATGACCAGTCAGAAGGATCTTAAGTTCATGGACACCTGGACTACATAATCACACCATGCTGCAGCAAAATAAATAAATAAATAAATAAAAAAATAAATAAATAAATAGAAAGGGGCATGTGACATCTGTGTAGGTCTCACTGTATAGCTCAGGCTTGCTTTGAATTCATACCAATTCTGCTTCAGGTTTTAAATGCTGGGATCACAGGTATGAATCATTATGCCCGTTATGTCTTTGAAATAGGATTTCACTATGGGGCCTAGCTGGTCTAAAACATAGCACAGGCTGAAATTCACTTATGATCTGCTTGTCCTAACCCGCTCAGTGATGGGGTTTTGGTCCCAGGATTATAGGTATGCATCACTATGCCTGTAAGCCACTGTGTTTTTTTTGTTTGTTTGGTTTTTTGTTTTTCTTTTCTTTTTTTTTGTTTTTTTGTTTTTTTTTGTTTTTTCGAGACAGGGTTTTTCTGTGTAGCCCTGAATATCCTGGAACTCACTTTGTAGACCAGGTTGGCCTTGAACTCAGAAATCCGCCTGCCTCTGCCTCGCGAGTGCTGGGATTAAAGGCGTGCGCCACCACTGCCCCACTAAGCCACTGTTTTTGATGAACTTTGTAATAATGTTACCGAGGAATTACTAATACAGAAACATTATGGCAAGTGATACTTACTAAGCAAGTCTGCAGGTTTAAAGTCACTAGCTCAGGGCAGTGTGCACCTATGTACTTGAGAGCTTCATCTTCCAGCTGCAAAGATTAAAAACAAAAGTTTACTACATTGTTTCAAAGGAGAAAAATCTCATGCCTTATTCCTAGTAGTAGCAGTAACCAGGATTTCCTGGAAGTCAGTTTTTGCCATACCAAATTCTTATTAATATCAAATCTAGAAGGCTCTATTATGCTGTTCTGGTTATCCTGGACCCCTATGTGGAGCAGTCTGGCCTCATCTTTCCTCCTTTTCTGCTGGATTACAGGCTTGTGTCATCGTGCCTGGACATGGATTTTATTTCTACCACTAATAATAATATTCATGATACATTGTGTTAAGACTACAGGTAAAGCAATTTTCATTGTTCTACAACCTACACATTTGCTGCTGAGGCTGAGTGGAGAACTCAGAGCCGGGACAGATGGTAAGGAGCATTGGTGATGCACTGTAGTCAATAGTGTTCAGGATTCCACAAATAGCCAAACAAAGGGATCTTCCCAGCAAGGCAGGACAGCAGGGCATCTTAAATGGAGTCCACAGTAGAGCTTTTAGCGACCATCAATAAAACGCTATCACACCTAACTCCACCCACTCTGTGAGTGCTTCTAATGTCATCCATCACAGAGAAATTGAATTTTACTTTTATTATTATGTTTTTTTCTTGAGACAGAGCCTTATAATGTTTGTAGTCCAGGCTGCCTTTGAATCCTCCTGTTTCAGCCTCCCAAATGCTAGGCGTACAGGTGTTTTCATTGAGTTTGTGAATTTTTTTTTAATGAGATACGGCAGAAGGTAAAATAGGCCCTTTAAAATGACCTTGCCGTAGGGGGTATATGTGGCAGATCTAAGAACACCTCCTGCTGGTTATACCAGCGTAAGCACCAAGTTTGACTGCCCTTATTGCCTATTTAGCTCAAAGTAACAGGGAATAAAGAAACTTTCTTCTCAGTACAGATAAAGAACATGACAAGTGTCTCCCCAGGCGCCCCCTGCCCCATTTATGCTCTGGTCAGATATTAATTCTCCTTAATTCTAAGAAAAACGTTATGACTTTTGGAAGCGTGTCTTCATAGTTAGCAGCACCCCACCTCCCACCTTCCTCAGGACTGACAGACATCTTGGGAAAACCTACTCATAGCTGATGGCGTTCACGAGCACTACACAGAGCATTACCTGAGTGCAGCCTTTTAAGAATAAGGCCTTGAGACCCCCACAGCCTCTCACTAGTGCTTGAATGCCATCCTTGGTTACTTGGTCACACCAGGAAATGTTCAACTGCTCCAACAGTGGACAGCCCTCACTTAGGATAAAACACAATGAGACAAGCATGTCACTACCTCCTTCCCAAAGCTGCCACAACCTCATCTTTATGGTGGTCATGTAGGACTGTATTGCTAGGCAGGGTAATTTAAACCCACTTTACACAAGCACAAAGCACATATTGTTTTATAGATATAGACGGGAAAGTGGAAATTAAATGACTAGTTTAATTAAATGACTAGAGTACCAACAACAGTTCAGATTCAAGGTCGAGGAATTTAACTAGGATCACAGTTCTATCACATTTTCAAACTTCTACTAAAAAACAAAACAAACAAACAAACTCTTAAAAGGCTCTCTTCTATTTCCTTATCTGGGATCGTCCCAGAGCATAGTCTCTCCAGTCTGACCTAAGGGTAGAATGTGTTCAGCCTGTGTGTATAGTATCCTGGGTCTTCCTTTGATTCTCTCTGCTCTTGTCAGTTCAGCCCTGCCTGGAATATTCAAGGCTCTCAGTCTATCCCTGTAAACATGGCCTGAAAGGTTTCAAGTGCCTTACTTATAGAAAAGTCCTGAAATAAAGTCTAGATCCAGATTTAAGCTCATCTTCAACATAAATAATCTGACTTCAACCAAGTCACTTAGGGAGCGTGTCTGAACCTCTCAGTCCAAGATCAGCCATTTCCGTCTCAGGCTCACCCAAACCCAGACACTCATTTCTATGGCCATCTGTGCAGCGACACAGTGTACGTCTACCTGGGGCCTCTGTAAAACTTACAGGCCCACCTTAGTCATATTTCATGGCTGTTTCAGACATTTAGATTTTTAAAAATCTGTAAATGCTTGTCCTATGTACTGCATAAAGCCTTCAGTAAATGAGATCAATTGTGTGAAAATATCTTATAAATGTTAAGTGTCACTGAACCGACGGCCTTACACAGCAAGTGATATGAATGCATCATGTACTCACAAGGAAGCTCCAAAAGGACTCACGCTTTACATCATTTACTAATTCTATCTGACATAGGGTCTTGATAGGTAGCCTTGACTGGTTTAATACTACAGATATATAGCAGCATAATCTAAAAAATTAAGAGGGGCTGGCAAGATGGCTCAACAGGTAAAAGCACTGACTGCTTTTCCGAAGGTCCTGAGTTCAACTCCCAGCAACCACATGGTGGCTCACAACCATCTGCAATGGGATCTGAAGCCCTCTTCTGGTGTGTCTTCTGGTGATGGTGTATTCACACGCATAAAATAAATAAAAATCTTAAAAAAAAAAAAAGTAGATTTCTGGATGGGAGAAGGGGCTCATAAATTAAGAGCACTGTCTACCTTCCAGGTCCTGAGTTCAATTCCCAGCAACCACATGATGGCTCACAACCATTTATACTGGGTTCTGATGCCCTCTTCTGGCCACAGGCAGAATGCTGTATACATAATAAATAAATTGGAAAAAAAAAAAGATTTTCAAAAGGAGTATTTCTTTTAAAATAAATTTCTGTTTGGGAACTAAATGCAAGTGTTTCAGAAGTTCAAGGCCAGCCTGGAATGAATGAGATACACACACACACACACACACACACATATACATATATCATTCACACATACATACATACATACATACATACATTAACACCCCCCCCACCCCCCCACCCCCATCCCCGGTCAGGCCTGTTAGCACTCTGTGAGAGGCCGAGGCAAGGCAATCATGAATTCAAAGCCTTCCTGGTCTATAGGCCAGCTGGTGTACATAGTGAGACACTACTAAAAATTAAGATAAAATGAAACAAAAAATCCAGAGCTCTAGAGGCAGATGCATCTCTGAGTTCAAGGCCATCTTGATCTGCAGAGCAAGTTCAGAGATACACAGTGAGACCCCATCTTAAGACAAATAAACAGAAAACACATGAAAAATGAAGAATGAGACAGGGGAGGCGAGGGGAGGCTGGGCACTGGGCTCAGGGATGGCACCTGCTGTACCTGCACAGCCCTAGGTTCACAACCAAGAGAAGGAAAAACCTTCTAGGCACTGTCTGACTTATGGATGTGCTGTCACTCAGTCAAGGCTGGCCTTGAACTAATGATCCTCTTGCCCAAGCTTCTAAGTGCTGGGATTACAGGAGGTCGAGAACACTTACTGCTGTACGTGTGTGAAGCACAGTATCAGAGGGGGCTTTAAAGCACTTTATGTAGTCAGCCTGACAGTGTCTCACATAATCCTAGTAACAATGCAGCAAGATCTTGGAGGGGCTGTGTTCAGCCAGAGCTGTTGGACAATAAACTGGCTCCAGACTCCATCTGACCACTAGGCTGTAACTACTCGTGGCATTTTCTTTTAAAAAAGCAGTCCTTTATGAACATCTATCTGATCATTAGCAGATATCCCATACTGCTCTGTTCAAAAGTTTTATCTCTGGATGTTTTATATTAATGTAGCCTGTGATTTTAATGTGAGCAGGAGAAAGAAAAGATCCTCTGGGAACTAAGGACACACCTGTAAAACATCACTGCCTTCAATTCCAGTTGTGTTTTTTATTTTTTTTACAAGTATGTTGTAATAGGCATAGTATAAGAAACTTACCTCAGAGCTTTGAGAGACATGTTTGTTATTGATGTACAGGAAGCCAAGTCGAGGTGCCTGAGTTTGGAGCAGAACTTGCTAAGGCTAGTGCAGGTACTGCAGATAGAGGGGGAAAGAATACACATTTAAAATAAGAACACATCTAGGCACTGAGAGGCTCAGTAGGGAAAAGTGCCTGTCATGCATCTGATTGACCACGCACTGTCAGTCGTGCTCCGCCCCTAAAGCTGTCTTCTGACCTCACACTTGAGCTGTTACACCTGTGCTGTAGAAATTATAGAGCTGCCATCCCAGACACATAAAAACAATAAAATTTAAGTAAGGTACTTGATGAAATATATACAAGTCCAACAACTTAAATGTTTACTGCATCACACACCTTTCTCAGGAAATATGCATGTGTACATCAGAATTGTAAAATTTTCATAGCATCCCCAAAGCAGCCATAAACCTAGGATCTTTCCGAAGAGCAAAAGAACTGCAAGTGTTTGGTTTTCATCTGGAAACACTGTGAGTTAGGGACAGCATACTGTGTGCCTGAATGCTAAGAGGTACGTACGCACTTGGGGCTGGCGAGATAGCTCAGTGGGTAAGAGCACTGACTGCTCTTCCAAAGGTCCTGAGTTCAAATCCCAGCAACCACATGGTAACTCACAATCACCCGTATTGAGATTTAACACTCTCAAAATTTATTTATAATAATAAATACATCTTTGGGCCAGAATGAGCAGGTACTGAATGAGTGGGACTGACCAGAGCTGACCGGAGCGAGCAAAGGTTCTAAATTCAATTCCCAACAACCACATGAAGGCTCACAACCATCTTGTACAGCTACGGTGTACTCACATACATAAAATAAATAAATCTTAAAAACAAAAAACAAAAAAGAGGTTCACACTTGCTCTATGAACCCATAAATGCCAGAGGCCCAGCTCCAAAAGCTCTTCTTCTGCCTGCACTGTACCTTTTCTTCATGAGAACGCTGTATAGGGCAGAAAAGGAAGAGCTGGAGCTTTGTAAGATCTACAGAGGAAGGACTGAACTGGGGTGTAAGAGAGTGATTATAGTATTGCGGTACTGCCCAGGATATAACATGTCAACCCCCAATCTTACACATGCTAAGCAAGCTCTCCACTACTGGGATATCCCATACCCTAAATGAATCTATTTAATTTAAGGGTTGGTTTTTCTGCTTGCATCATGGTTTGCTCGATTCAAGTGGTTTTTTTTTTTTTATTAAATTCAAGTTACCAAGCTTTCACTATCACGCTGTGCCCATAAATTAAAAAAAAAAAATACATATATTGGGACTGGAGAAATGGTTTAGCAGTTAAAAACACTGCCTAGGCCGGGCGTGGTGGCGCACGCCTTTAATCCCAGCACTAGGGAGGCAGAGGCAGGCGGATTTCTGAGTTGGAGGCCAGCCTGGTCTACAAAGTGAGTTCCAGGACAGCCAGGGCTATACAGAGAAACCCTGTCTCGAAAAACCAAAAAAACAAAACAAAACAAAACAAAAAAACAAAACACTGCCTACTCTTCTAGAGGACCTGGTTCCAACTCCCAGCACCTACTCTACAAATGTCTGTAACACCAGTTCCAGGAGATCCAATCCTTTTTCAGGCCTCCATAGGTCGGTAGTACACAGACATACATACAAGCAAAACACCCAGAAGAATAAACACAAGCCCATGACTTTGTCTTCACAATAAAACTGGCTTAGAACTGGATCAAGTGCTTGTATCTTTGATTCTTTTTTTTTTAATTGATTTATTATATATCAGTACACTGTAGCTGTCTTCAGACACTCCAGAAGAGGGAGTCAGATCTCATTACAGATGGTTGTGAGCCACCATGTGGTCGCTGGGAATTGAACTCACGACCGGAAGAGCAGTCAGTGCTCTTAAGCCCTGAGCCATCTCTCCAGCCCCCATGTTTGTTTCTTTCTGTTTTTGGAGACAGGGTTTCTTTGTGCAGCCCTGGCTGACTTGGAACTCATTCTGTAGATGAGGCTGGCCTGGAACACAGAGATCCACCTTCCTCTGCTTCTTGAATGCTGGGATTAAAGGCGTGTACTACTAATGCAATGGTAAACTTGTATCTACTAATGCAATGGTAAACTTGTATCCTTTAGTAGCCAGAATTTTCTTAGACCTCCAGATGGTTCAACACACTGGCCTTAGCACAAGTTTCTTTGTAGTTTTATTAGCTTTTTGGTGAAAACCAAACCGAACCAAACCACACCACACCACACCACACAACCCAGGCTGATTTTGTCCACTATAGCCACTGTCTCCTGATATAAAGCTGCTTTCCATGCAGAAAGAAAATCCTTGCCTCCACACCATGTCACTTTATGAGGCTGGTGCTTGCTATGTTTCTTGTAGAAAGTCATGTGGGTTTTAGGAAATTTCACCATCTCTGCAGGCTCACTATCAGCACAGAAAGAAAGAATGGGCCAGAAATGGAAACAGAGAATTTTTTTCTCTTTTGAGACAAGATCTTACTCTGTGGCCCAGGCTGGCCTTAAAATAAAATAATCCTCCTGTCTCAAGGTCCCCAGTGCTGGCATTACAGGCATTCAGTACTTCCTTTACTACATTCATTGTAAACTCTGGTTCCTTTTGAAGTTACGGTTAAAGGAAATCTTCATAAGGTCGGCTTGGCATGTGTGCTGTGTGCAAGTGAAGGCCACAGGACCTTGGGTGATGATCTTCAGGTGCCATTCAGTGATCCTTGGATAAGATTTCTCAGTGGTCCAGAGCTCACCTAGGAGCCTAGGGTGGCAGCCACCAATCCCAGGGATTTCCTGACCAAGAATATAAGCATGCTTCACTATACCTCCTGGCTTGAAACTTCTCTTAAATTTCACTTTTGCATTGTGTTACTAATATGCAGAAACAGAATTTCTTGAATATTGATCCTCTATCCAGAGAATTATTATTATGCATGTTTTTGATTTTTCTGAGACAGGGCCTCACTATATAGTCCTGGCTATCCTGGAACTCACTATGTAAACTACGCTGGCCTTACTCAAGAGATTTGCCTGCCTCTGTCTCCTGAATGTGGGGTCTAAAGGTGTGTTGAAGATGGGATGAGGAGGAGGAGGAGGAAGAGGAGAACAATTATTCAGTTTGGGCACAAATGTGGCACAACACATATGTGGAAGTCATGGATCAACTTTGGGGAGTTCCTTCCCTCCTTGCATTGTGGTTATCGCTATCTCAAGGGCCTAAAGAGCTCTTAAACATTTTGTGAATACTAGCAGGTTTTTGTGGTTTATGATTTATTTAATCTTTGTATGTATGTATGTATGTATGTATGTATGTATGTATGTATGTATGCATGCATTTATTTTGACATGTTTCTCTGTATAGCCCTGGCTGTCCTGGAACTAGCAGAGATCCACCTGCCTCTGCTTTCCAGTGCTGGGACTAAAGGCATGTGCCACCACACCCAGCATGCTTACTACAGCATCTTACATAGGTGAGGCTGGTCTTGAACTCTTTTTTTTATTTTTTATTTTTTTATTTTATTTTATTTTTTTGGTCTTGAACTCTTGAACTCCTGATCCAATTTTTATCTCTGGCTCTCTAAATGCTAGGATTACAGGTGTACTTACATTGGTTTAAGACTATTTTTAAGTTAAAAACATGGTATGTGTGTGTGTGTATGAGAGAGAGATGGGGGAAGGGTAGTAGGGAACTGGAGTACAGCTCCAAGCCTCTGCAGAAGCAGCGCTCCCGCTGGCTGAGCCTTCTCTCCAACCCTAGCTTACAAATCTGCATGAACGGGTCTGTAGGCTTATTCACCACAAATAAGGTTTTACTTCATTGTTTCTGTTTGCTTATTTGTTTTCTATGTGTCCACAATGTATTACAAAAGAAAAACCCTCAAACTTACAGCACCAGCTAGATGCTCCAAACAATGTGGACTAGAAACCAAGTGTGCTGGCTCACTGACAGACGGACAGATTTAACAGACTTTAGTAGCTGGAGTGGTCCACCTGCCCCCGTAGCTCAAGCTGGTCTGAAAACTTCAGGTAATACCTCTGCCTTCGTGTCCCAAGTGCAGAGACTGCAGGCATGAACTGGTTAGCTTACTCCCATTCACCTCAAAAGATTTAGAGAATTTATGTCTTTAACTTATGGGTCATTTAAATATATATTGCTTATTGCTTTAATTTTTAAATTTTTGTTATTTCCTCATATTTTCTTCTGTCAAAGACCTCTTGTTTAGCTCTTTAGTTATAAAAAGAGAACACTCAGTTAATTATTTTAATCTTATTAAGCTTGTCTAGTACCCAGCCTATGGTCTATTCTAAGTGTCCAGAACACAGTGTGTTCTCTGCAATCACTGGGTAGAATGTTCTGCTCGCGTAGACAGTATTTTCCATTCTTTTATATCTATGTATTTCCCTATGTAAGGGAGAGGGTCTTACTATGCTGTCTGGCAGGGCTTAGATCTTGCTCTGCAGACCAGGCTGGATTCTAATACAGAGATCTGTCTGCTTCTGTCCCCACGTACTGAGATTAAAGGTATTAATTTACTTGTGTGGGATCTAAAGTGTCTCTCTCTCTCTTCCTTCCTTCCTTCCTTCCTTCCTTTCATTCATATATGTTGCTAGGGATTGTTCCCCAGGGATTTACCCATGCTGGTCATTCCAGACTGAGTTGCATACCAGGCCCTCTTTCAGGTTTTTTGTTTTTGTATTTTTTTTTTTTTGTTTTTGTTTTTTTGAGACAGGGTTTCTCTGTGTAGTCCTGGCTGTCCTGGAACTCACTTTGTAGACCAGGCTGGCCTCCAACTCAGAAATCCGCCTGCTTCTGCCTCCCGAGTGCTGGGATTAAAGGCGTGCGCCACCACGCCCGGCCCTCTTTCAGGTTTTTGAGAAAGGATCTATGTAGTCTAGCCTGGTCTTAACCTCTGGAACCTCTGGTCTCTAGCTCCCAAAGTGGGACTATAGCAATCCTCTTTAAATAATTTCTGCCTACAGACTGGATTGTAATTTTTCCTGAGGGAGGTTTGTTATTTACTTACTTCTTTAGTAGATACTCTAACTGACCTGTCTCAGCAGACACAGGGGCTGATGGTGTTCCTACCCAGCATTTGTTTCCCTTACTTCTTTCCACTGAATGTTCTGCCCACGGAAGCACAGCTTCCATGTTAGGCTGATAATTCACATGTGGGCTAGAAAGGACATTCCAAAGTTCCAGCTCTTTTCAAGTATCTTTTCCTTGGTACTTTTCTATAAACCTAAGCTCCACCAACCAGGAATATGTGGCCATCTTGTGTTTATTCTTGCCACTGCTGCCTGTGAACATAGCCTCTGGCCAACAAAGGATATGTGAAGTTTTTTTTCTTAGATTTATTTTACTTTATGTTTATGCCTGACTGTGAGTGCAGCGCGTGTGTGTCTGAAAAGGGCACCACATCTCCTGGCACTGGAATTGCTGAAGGATGTAAGCTGCAAGTGAGGTAAACTGAGTCTGGGTCCTCTGTAAGTGCATCTGGTGCTCCTAAGCCCTGAGCTCTCTCCAGCCCAGGGACATGTGCCTCACTGACAGTTACATCCTGAGGGTTAGCTTCAGCTAAAAGGGCCTTTGCTTTTGCTCTCCTCATTATCATTTTTATTGCTAATGTTTTAAATCAAGTGAGCCTATCTAGGAGCCAACTCCAAGCCTACTGGTTTTTATACTACACCTTGTTTACTAAGGATTCTGAGCTTTTCATGGGATTGGTGGGCCAGGAGCCCCAGGCTGACTTAGCCAGACAGCAACAGTGGCTACAGTGGCAGTTACACACACCTTTAATCACAGCTCTGGTTGGTTTTTTTGAGTTTGGGCCAGCCTGGTCTACAGTTTTGTCTATGAAGTGAGTTCCAGGACAACCAGGCCCACACAGAGAAACCCTGTCTACAAACAAAAGAATTTCACAGATCTGGAGCTAGGGTTTTAGTTCAATGGTAGAGCTTGCCTAAATGCACAAGATTTGAGTCTGATCTTCAGTATTAAGAATAAAAAGGGGCTGGTGAGATGGCTCAGCGTGTAAGAGCACCCGACTGCTCTTCCGAAGGTGATAAGTTCAAATCCCAGCATCCACATTGTGGCTCACAACCATCCATAACGAGATCTGGCGCCCTCTTCTGGAGTGTCTGAAGACAGCTACAGTGTACTTACTTTAATAAATAAAATAAATCTTAAAAAAAAAAAAAAAAAGAATAAAAAGGCCTTGATCATTAAGATGTAAATCTAGCCTAAAATATTTACAGATTAAATACCATGTCTAGGGCTTTTTCTTCCAAGTACTGACATACTCAGAGAGGATAAGTAGGAGGCGTCAATGCTCCGGAGAAGAATGGGCACAGCAACGCCAGCCGAGGCTGGGTGACGGCTCTCGGTGTTCAGAGCACACGATGAACACCTCAGGCCTCCAGCACAGAACAAAAAGTCAGTAGAGAGAAATTCTTTCTGAGTTGTTATGACACCCACACAAATTAGAACTTAACTTCGGTTCATGGACCTTACTTGCTTTCAGTTCCTAGGGATGGCTTTGAGACTCAGGCCTCCCCTGCCCCAGTTTGGTTTTGTTTGGAGACAAGTTTCCTGTAGTTCAGGCTGCCCTAAAACTCACTATGTAGCAGACGCTGGTCTAGAACTCATGATCTACTGTCTTCTACTTCCTAAGTACCAAGCACCAGGGTTATGGACACAAATGACTTCTGCCCGTCTTTTTGTTTTTGAGACAGAGTTTTTATAGGCTGGCTTAAAATTGGCACTCCTCAGCCAAGGCCTCAAAGAAGAGAAATAAAGCACCCACGTGTCCTGTGCTCTCGTGTCTCCCCAGCATTCAAATAAAGCTTTCCGTTTTAGGGCATTCTGAATGGGAACTCCATAACCACTCCTGGCTCCTTTCTATAACTCTGTTACAGAGCATTTAAATGAGATTTGATTTACATTACCACCAACGATAACCAACCTGGGGCTGAAGTTTTTCATGCCCATTTGTGTATGTCATGACTGACTGTAAGATTCTCAAAATGAAGGACTGTGTTAACCGTTTTTCTATGGTGAGCAGAGGCAACAGCCATTTTGCTTGAATAGCACCAGCCATTTAGGTCTATGTTTACGGTTTTAATCATTTTGTACAATTATTTGTCGTGTGGCTTTTGATTATCAGCCTTACAGCACATACATTAGCTGTAGTGTTTAAGTCCCACTTAAATATCACAGATGAATGAGCTCAAAGGAAGCCTTCTGTTCCACCTCTCACTTCATTGCTTTCCCCTTAAGTTTTTTTCTTCTAGCATTGGGGATGTAGCTCAGAGTATGTGTAGCGCAAGGCCCTGGGCTCATGCCTTAGCATCATAAGCCAGACAAAAAAAGAATCATTCATAAAATCAAGGGAACTTAGTTCACTGTGTTCAGGAGACTACAGTCAAGACCAGAATAGGGCAGACTATGGACTAATGACATTGCCTCCTGAAGTCAATACTCACGCATCTGTTGTCTTTGTACATCCGTTGAGACTTAGTACTTCAATATTCCTACAGTTTTGTGCAAAGGTCCTTTATGGGAAAAAAAGTTAAAGGTTACAAATAAATTGGGCAAAACTTTAGATATTAAAAAAAAAGACACAAAATAATACTGGTTGTTGACACCTCTGGCGCTGTCATAGTTAACATGTATCATTGGTCTGGTCCCTAGCTTCCGGGATAGAGACCCTAAGACATTTGTAATATCCTGAGGAACAGGTGTGAGAGCTTTGTCCTCATTATTTGAATAATGGACGAGAGCTGCTGGGGTGGTGTCCTGGGAAGGCCGCATGCCAACTCCACAAGGACAGGTGCTCCTTGTGTCTTCAGACACACCTCAATCCTGCCCTGTGCAGCACTTCCTCTAGCAACTTACTCATGTGCTTTATCGTGAGCTATGACTAGTACCCAAAGCTCTTTCTTGAATTACTGGACTCATACTAGCAAATTAGAGAATTTGGGAGGAGTCATGGTAACACCTGATTTAATGAGCCATCCAGAGAAGTGCATAGCAACTGGGATTTGCAGCTAGCAGCTGAGTGGGGGTTGATTATAAATCTGTGCTGCAAGTCTGCAGGGTCTGAGCTGACTCTGGACAGCTGTGTTGGCAGTGAAAGGAAATAGCCAGTACCTATCTGCAAAATCAATGAACTGTTGGCATAAAGAAAACCAAACTTTAATATCTGTGTGTGAGGTGTGAATTCAACACAAAGTAGCTGGTGGGATCAATCCCACAGACTGTTCCTTTTGTTCATTTATTATAGTTGTTTTGTATCCAAGACAGGGTGTCTGTGTCCCTGGCTGTTCTGGAACCTTCTTTGTAGATCAAAGTGGTCTTGCACTCAGAGATCTCCACCTGCCTCTGCCTTCCCAGTGCTGGGATTAAAGGCATGTGTCACCACTCCGGCTCCATAAGCCATTCTTTAAAACTGTAAATGTTTTCTTCTTTTCTCAGAAGATCTCCCTGTGTCGCCCTGGCTGACTTGCAATCTCTCTTCTTTAACCTCTCAATTTCTGAGATTAAACATGGATCTTTGTGGCAACAAAAGATGAAAATCATTTTATCTTTGAATTAACTGAAGTCTATAATCTAACTAAAGGTCCCCAGAGAACTGCTTTAGTATAGAGCATTTTGAAATCTCATCTCTGTGCTGCATTTGCTGTGTAGCCCAGGCTCGCTAGCGTCTCCTTGGTGGATACACTTTGCTGTGTAGCCCAGGCTCACTAGTGTCTCCTTGGTGGATACACTTTGCTGTGTAGCCCAGGCTCGCTAGCGTCTCCTTGGTGGATACACTTTGCTGTGTAGCCCAGGCTCGCTAGCGTCTCCTTGGTGGATTATTATGGCAGGCTACTGAAACCTGGGTCTCCACTTCCTACTAGAAATTTGTTATGACCAACGTACATGCTCGCAATCTGAACAGCTTAGAGAAATTTAAAAGCTCCTCAGTGTTTAGCCTTTTCTAGGTGAGTTGGTGCTGCTCCTTACTTCAACGTACAAGATTGAAAGTTTTTAAAGTTTTCTTTTTACCTTAATGCATTGTCTCCTACTCCAAGACACCCACGAAGACTTAACTTTCGTAAAAAGCCTCCACATCGTTTTGAAATATTTTCCACTACCCGGCCCTATGGAGACAGTTAAACAAAAAGACAGCCTATGTTACTTCTTTTGACAAGAATGCATCCTCATTAAAAAAAAAAAAAAAAAAAGCAATTTATAAACAGAGAGAAAGGCTTTTAACTAAGAGAATTTTAAGAAAGTCTCAACGTACTCTGAGAAGCCCATCCATGGGAACACGGCTGGTCTGTACGCTCTCTTTACCTTGAAGGGGAACCTGTATTTGAGGAATAGTCCTGTCCTGTCCTTGTAGAACTCCAAGTCATGTATGGGGCTTGCCTGGGTTAACCACAGCTATGGGAGGACATAACTGTCCACATTTACTCTATAGCATGCTGCACATAGTAACAACTCACCATGTGGCTGAACGATCCTGTGGGTCACGCTTGTTATGTATACACATCCACATGATCAGAAAAGTGTAGGGTAAAAGCAGTATAATGAGTTTTTTGTGCCTTTTAAAAATTGTACTGTAAGTGCTCAGGATGCATGCATTCCTATGCATCACATGCATGCAGTACCTGTGTTGGCCACAACAGGGAGCCTGATTTTCTGAAACTGGAGCTACAGAGGGCTGTAAGCTGCCATGTGGAATCTGGGAATCAAAATCAGGGTCCTCTAGAAAAGCAGCCAGTGCTCTTAACTAATTAGCCATTTCTTCAGCTCTATTTTAGTTGTTGTTTTGAGATGTGTCTCTGGTACCCAATGCTAGTATGACTACTATGTGGCTGAGGGTAAACTTGAACTCCGTGTGGTACAGACTTATGTGCAGGTCCAGAGGCTGTTGGGATGTTGTCTGTCTTCTCTACCTGCTTCTTCACTTTATGTTTTGAGATAGGGCTTCTCTCTGAACACACCTTCCTCTGTGGTAGACTGGCTAGCTAGCAAGCTTCTAGGATGCGTTGGTCTCCACCACTGTTTCCTTGGTTCTGGAGTTAGAGGTGTACCTCCACCCCTGACCTGTACATAGATGCTGGGATCTGAACTCAGGTCCTCACAACTGTATGGCAAGGACTTTATCAACTGAGCCATCTCCTGACCCCTGACCCTGAGCTTCTTTCTGATCTTCTGGACTTTCTCATGTGCTGGGTGGGGTCAGAGGTGTGCACATGCCTGGACACTATTTTACTTTTCAGTTTTTTGGTTTTTCAAGACAGGGTTTCTCTGTATAGCCCTGGCTGTCCTGGAACTCACTCTGTAGACCAGGCTGGCCTCGAACTCAAAAATCCGAGTGCCTCTGTCTCCCGAGTGCTAGGATTAAAGGCGTGCGCCACCATGCCCGGCACTATTTTACTTTTCTACTCAGAGGAAACTAACAGGCTACACTAAAAGATTAAGTGAGGAAAAAAGACTATACCCCAAGGAAATTATCTCATTCGTAAAAACAATTTAATAGTTTAATTATATCTATTCTTGTTCCCCCAAGAATCAAAACACACATCAAGAATAAACACAAATAACCATACCCAACAAGTTTAAGCCTACTTACTATAAAATAAAGAAATATAAAGACCACAAGACAAAACCTTTGTTCTCAGGACTAATGTAATTAAGAACTTAGTGTTATTTCAGGGAACTCAAAAACTCAAGGAAAAACTAGGGGGAGAGAAGCAGACCAGCCAGGAGTGTGGTCTCTCATGCCCCAGGTCCTGGGTGTGAGTCCTAGCATCCTCTTCCCAAACCTGAACAAACTCTGCTCTGATGTTGTCTCGTTTTGTGTTGACACAGGGTCTCATTATGCAGCCAGGCTGGTCTCCAGCTCACAACGGTTTGCCTGACTCTGCTGAGATGAAAGACCTGTGCTACCACACCTAGTTAAGAGAATCCTCCTGGGAACACTGGAGGCTTCCATCAAGTTCAGCTGTACCAAAACAATGAACTTCTTCAGTGGAAAAAGATTTCTGTGGCTAGGACTAACACTGTAACTACTAATAAAACAATGGGGCCACACACCACAGAACTATACCTCCATGTCCTCACATACACCAGAGTCATACCTCAGCGACCCCCCCACACCACAGTCATACCTCAATGCTCTCCCCCCAACACCACAGAGCCCCACCACCACCACCACAGAGTCATACACCTCAGTGCCCCCCCACAAAAAAAAAAAAAACATGGAGATATACCTCAATGTCCCTCTGGAAATCAAACAGGTCTATCCGTTGCCAGTTACTGCCATCCAGAGCTAGGACATTCCAGGCCTGTTTTGAATAAAGGGAGAAAGAACAGAGGTCAAAATGAAAACAAAACTGTAATATTTAAATGCACAATTCAACCATCCAATAATTGAGATCGACCAAAAATGTTCTCAGTCCCCGAGGGACCGGCATCAGGGCAGCAAAGGCCCAGGGAGGCAGCAGCAGGATCTTTCTCTTACTGTGTTTCCGCATTATCAATGTACTCACTCAGCTATGCTTCATATTCGATCAATATTCTGTCCAATTTGACTCAGTGACAATTTTATTTTACTGTTTATCTCGCTGGGAATCAAATCCAGGGCCCTGTACCTGCTAGGCAGGCACTGTACAGCAGGGGCAGCCCTGATTGTTTGTTTTAGAAAAGGGCTTATTGTGCGGGGGCCCACCGACCTCCAACTCTTTATCTCCTGCTTCAGCCTCAATCCTCCTAGGGGCCAGGCCAGGCCTCAGTGCTAATTTTAAAACTGTTATATGTCTCTTCAATTTTCAACATTCAGGATTGGTTGTGAGACCATGTCAGTAGGAGCTTGTTTGTTGTGTAACATTTGACATTTTAAACCCTTTAAAAGCTTCCTCTAGGGCTGGTGAGATGGCTCAGCGGATAAGAGCACCCGACTGCTCTTCCTAAGGTGCTGAGTTCAAATCCCAGCAACCACATGGTGGCTCACAACCATCCATAACGAGATCTGACTCCCTCTTCCGGAGTGTCTGAAGACAGCTACAGTGTACTTACATATAATAAATAAATAAAAAATCTTAAAAAAAAGCTTCCTCTAATTATGTAATAAAGTCATATATTATTCAGAACAATATATACTCTTCTGCATGTATTTCACTATGTAGCCTAGGGTGTACTCAAACCCAAGATACTCAAGTATCAGAATTATAGGTATCAGCTATCTCATACACTGAGATTTGAGTATTATTTATTATAACAAATTTAAAAAGCAATTTAACGGAGGTTACACTTATAGCCATTCCTCTGACAGACAATTTTTTGAGACTGTGTAGCACTGGGTGAGCAGGAACTCTTAGAGACCCCTCAGCCTCTGCCTTCCGAGTGATGGGATTAAGGGTTTGGGCCACCACCATTTCCCACTTTTCTTCAAGATTTCCAAGACCAAATTTTGGATATTCTGAGAAACCCAAGGAAAACTGTCATATGATCAGCAAAAAGCATGTCAGGGTAGGAGGGCAAGCAAGCAGTCACTCTAAAACCAGGCATGTCTTCACTATGGTTCTCCTGTGGTCAACGCCACTTTTCTCTTTGTGGCTTCTGATTTTTCCAGTGTTTTTTTTTTTTTTTTTCTTTTTTTAAATTGCTAGCCATGGGAAGTTAACAAATAAAACTCTTAAAACCACATGTTTAAGAGATTCTTGGGCTAAATATATCTCTGATTGTGTGCTAGTCCTTGCCAGGTTCTTCACTGAGCAGGAAACATGCAGAACTCAGCCTAAAATTAGGAATGACAGGTTCCTCCCTAGAGTCTGCATTAAAAAACAAAACAAAGCAAAAAATCTCCAAGCCCTGGCAGTATGGCTCCGTGTCAGGCCTGGCCTACCTTATGCCCAGCACTAGACTCAATCCCAGTACCACAAGAGAAAATGTCTCCTTCCCAGTACGACCAATAGGATACCGAGAGGCACTAACGGTGCAGGTTTAATGAGATTTGGTAGCTCCCTGCCTTCCGCAAGTGAAAACCACAATCAAAGATTACTGTGAACACCCCTGGATGACAACTTTAGTTTATAAGGAGCCAGACAGGAAAATGAGCTCACTTGTAAGGACACTTGCACGTAAGGACTAGCTATACCGTTACGGGACAAAAACAGAATAAAGAAATCACAACACAGCTTATCGTATCCAGCATGGTAGATATTCAAGCAAGCAGAGATTTTAGCATGGAAATGTCATTTTAAAATTACCAGAAAGGGGAAATTTCTACATTAAGGTTTCTGGGTTCTCGAATATATTGGTGGTAGGAGTTACATGGGTGGTCTAAAGAGACACTTGGGTCCACCCAGAACAGAAACTACTTCATGGGACCTCCCATGGGCTGGCTCCTCTGGAGCCTGTCTCCCCTCCTGTCATTTCTGAAGAAAAGACTATATGCAGACAATATGAGAATTAAGTACACAAGAGCCTTTAATACAGCCACATGCATGCCAATGTGCTGTTATGAAATGAGCAAAGTTAAGGTTTTCAATGTAAAATACCCCTTCTGTTTATATCATGCAGACATTAGGACCAGTACATAAAACAGAATTCAACCATAGAATGACAGGGTATGGATGGGCTACCCTGAGTGAAATATCTCTGTAAAATAGACAAGCAACACCTAAAAGGCGATCAGCCCCAGTCCAGGAAGAGGTCCCCCTGTCTCCATGTCAACCATCTTACCCTGGAGACCTGAGCACAGCGACACAGGGTAACAACATCCAGGAAAGAAAATATCCTAAGAAGAAAAGAGAGGGACACGCTTTTATCATTTGTTCTCACACTTTAGATAGTCTGTCTCTTATATAGTTTCTCTCCTGCCCACCTCATTATGTGGTCCAAAGTGGCCTTGAACTCATGAGCCTCCTGCACCAGTCTCTGGAGCAGTAGGCTTACAGGTGTGTAACCACTGTATCTAGGTTTTGTTATTTAAGTAAAAAGTTTTAGTGTATAAAATGACAGGTTTCATCTTTTCACTTATGTATATCCCTATACCCTCTTTCTTCCTCCCTCATTTTGCTGGTCCCCTTTGTACCCATATACAGTTGCTTAAGAAGTTGGATTTAGCCTATAATGATGTATACAGAATATTACACACACACACACACACACACACACACACACACACACACACACACACACACACACACACACACGAACACCTCCATCACCCAAAGGCAGTTCTTTCAAACAATACAAATATACCCTGAACAATTTGCAAAAACAATTCTTTCACCTTGAAAGACAGAGCAGTTGAGGGCCAGCCCCCAAATTATTTTAAGTATGTATAGTTCAAGGGCGTTAAGTATTGGCTCTCATTATGTAACCATTACCACCAGTTTTGAATTGTATCTTGTCAAACGGAAACTTTGTATTTAACAGAACTTGCCATTCTCTTTTCAGCCCTCCCAACCCCACTCTTCAATCTCTCTGGGTAAAGAACTTGCTATTATTTCATTTGTAAGGCTGAATACTAGTTCATTATATAAAATACTATATGCTGTACCTTCATTGATGGATCCTTGTGCCAATTTTCTCAACTGGTAACTACAAATTCTGTGTCTGTGCTTGCTTCAGCAGCACATATACTAAAATTGGAACAAATTCTGTGTCTATGCACACAAGTACCTGTTCGAGTCTGGTTTCAATTATTTTAGCTATATATCCAAAAGCAGACTCATTTGTAGTTCTGTTATGCATCAGTTGTACCATTTTAAACACCTATTTATCAGTGAAAAAAAAATGTTCCAGTTGCTCTATCTTTGCTACCATTTCTTTTCTTTTCTTTCTTTTCCTTTCCCTCCCTCTCCTTCTCCCTCTCCCCCTCCACGCCCCGCTCATGTTTTTCCAGACATGTAATACCTGTAATACCACAGGCTGTCCTGGAACTTGATCTGTAGACCAAGCTGTCCTGGAACTCACAGAGATCCACCTGCCTCTGCCTCCCAAATACTGGGATTATAGGCATGCTCTATCATACCTGGCTTCTTGTTTTTAGCAGCCAGGCTAATGGCTGTGAAATAAGAATTGGTATCTTGGGGGCTGGAGAGATGGTTCACCGATTAAGAGCACTGACTGCTTTTCCAGAGGTCCTGAGTTCAACTCCCAGAAACCACATGGTGGCTTACAATCATCTGTAATGGGATTAGATGCCCTCTTCTAGTGTTTCTGAAAACCATTACAATATATTCATATACATAAAATAAATAAAGATATAATCATTAAAAGAAGAACTGGTATCTTTTTGTACCTTTGTGCTTGGTGTTTTGAGGCAGAATCTCACTCTGTAGATCAGGCTGGCCTCAAACTCAGAACAATTCTCCTGCATTGGCCTCCCAGGTACTACATTTAAGACACTATGCAAAGTTTGGGAATTTTCTGATGTGCTTCTTGGCCACTTGCACATTTTCTTTGGAAAACCATCTATTTAAGACCTGTGATTGGGGCTGGAGAGTTGGCTCAGTGGTTAAGAGCACTGACTGCTCTCCCAGAGGTCCTGAGTTCAATTCCCAGCAACCACATGGTGGCTTACAACCATCTATAATAGAATCCCATGCCCTCTTCTGGTGTGTCTGAAGACAGCTAGTGTATACACACACATAAAATAAGTAAATAAATCTTAAAAAAAAATATTTACGCCCTGTGGTTGTTTTAAAATTAGGTCATCTGTGGGCTTTCTTGTTGGACTGTGAAGTCCTTTGTACCTTTCGTTACATGCCCACTTCACTTCCGTCTACACTCGGGGTTACACACTCAGGCTGCCTTGTCACTGCTGTACCATTTTGTACCATGATGCAGACCAAGTGACATGCTTTTCTTTCATCTCCCGAGTCTGAGGTGTCATTCATATTCAAGAAATCACTGTTAGGGACAACGTTAGGGAGACTTTCTCCTATGCTTTATTCTAAATGTTTATAATTCTAGCTATTATGCTTACTTGGGGTTTTATGTGTATGTGTGGTCGGGATCACAGGGCCCACCAGTTACCACTAACACCAGTTCAACTTGATCCTTTTGCATGTGGATAACAGCTTTCCAATATCACCTGAGTTCCCTACTAATGGCTAATGTACCTGTGAGCAATCACTTGACGACAGCGAGTGTTTGTTCCTGACTACCTCTCCTACTGGCCTTAGGTCTTCCTTCAGCATCACACAGCTAAGGATTTTCTAAGGATTTCCGGTTCTGACCCAGCATTGTTTAGTTGTTCTTCCCTCTGTAGGACAAGATCTCACTAGATAGCTGGGGCTGGCTGTCCATTATCAACTCCACCCTCCACCTCAGCTTCAGAATGCTGAATTACACGCAAGCACCAGCTGCAGAAGGTGGTTTGGATGATCCAAACAATTGCAAGGTGTCAAGAGGAAAAAAGGGGCAAGAGCAGCAGTGAACTTACGCTTCCCTTATGCAAAGGCTGTGTCCATCCATTGATCAATCCACAGCCCCCTTTCCTTTCTGAGGCAAGGTCTAAGGATGACCTTAAACTCACCCTGGTCCAGAGTGAGAGACCTGGGACAACCAGGGCTACTTAACGACACTCCATTTCAACCTCCCTCCCCCTAAAAAAGACAGAAAACCACAGGAGAGGTGGGCTGGAGAGATGGCCCAGCAGCTAAGAGTACTGGTATTCTTACAGGCCTCCTAGTTTGATTCCCAGCACATGCATGGTGCTGGCCAAGTAACTGGGATCACACACCTGAACTACCAGCTCATCTTAGATTTCTGATAGATTTTTATTTCTCCCACATGAGACTGATTTGATACTGAGTTGAAAGGGTTAAGGGAGGAGCAACAGGACATGTAAACGCAACTGCTCTGTATCCTGCAATGTCAGCCAAACACCTGAACAAAGCCCAGACAACAACTATGATGAGATAATGAATGAAATGGGTGTCAGTAGGACCTGGGCCATAGCTTGGTAAACTGATAGTTCAGCATGCACATGGACCTGAATTCCATCCCCAGAAACACGCACAACCTATTTCCCACTGGCCTCTGAAGAACAGGAGGAAGAAGAACAGAGAAACTAGAAGCAGCAGTAGCAGCAGGCTGGCTCAGACTGGAGGGCAATTCTCCTGCCTCTATCTCCCTAGGGCTAGGCTTACAGTACACCAGTCTCTCCTATGAGTTTGTTGTTTACCTGTAAGAGGATCTCAATATGTAGCCCAGGCTGGCCTCCAACTCATACAGATCCATCTATCTCTGCCATCCAAGTACAGGGTTAAAGATGTGTGCCTCTAGCTGCTGTTTGCCCGAGTCTTGCTTCTGATTTATCTTTTCTGTGTATGATTGTTCTGCCTGCTTGTATGCACATGTGTGTGCACACACAGGTATACATACACGTATACATTACATACATACATACATACATACATACATGTATACATACATACATACATACACATATATGTACAAACTCTATGTCTGGTCCCTACAGGTATCAGAAAAAGGCATGATATCCTTTGGAACTGAAGTTATGGGAGCCATAAGCCACGATGTGTGTGCTGGGAATCTAACCTGGATGCACTGTAAGAATACCAGTGCTAAGAGCTGCTGAGCCACCTCTCCAGCTCACCTCTCTGGTTTCCTGTCTGGTTTAGGAGGAAGAGAGGTTGAGATGGTCTGAGTGGCCCAGGTTATCCCAGGACTCTCACTCTGTAGCCCAGGCTGGGTTGGTATCACAGGTGTGTGCCAGTACTCTCAGCACTTTTGTGTCTCTCTTGTCACAAATCTGGAGAGGCCATGCCAGACACCTGAGCTGTTATCTAGGTACTTTTGGCACCATTATTTTAACCAAAATGCTACTCACTGGTATGCAAGCCTTTTTCAATCTACACTGTATAGAGCACATAAGTACTTTAGTGTATACTATGTTAGACTTCCACCATTGTGAAAAATACATGATGATCACGTGATTTCAGGTTTTATAACACAGTTACTTTGCTATGCTGTTGCTTAGATTGTTGGTGAGGTGGGATGGCAACATGAGGGGACATGTGATAGCCAGAAAGCAAAGAGAGAGAGGCACAGAGTGACCAGGTCCCCAATACTCCCCCTTAAGGGCTCATATCTGACTGGGCCCTAACTCCTAAGGGCTATTCTACCTCCTAAAAGACTAAGGACCAAGTTGTCTTGGGCCTTTGGAAGACATTCAGGATCCAAACTATAACAGCACTTAACTACTTTGTCATCTATATTACTATTAGAACTCTCTGGAAAGTCCTACTGCTCTAAGTAGACTGGGCTGGAGAGATGGCTCAGAGGTTGAGCACTTGTTCTTATGGAAGAATTAGATTCGACTCCCAGCACCCACAAGGTGGCTCACAACCATCTGTAGCTTACGTTCCAGGGGACCCAATGAAGACACTGGACATGTATGTGGTGCACATGAATATATAAAGGCAAAACACACATAAAATAAGTGATAAACTGAAAGGAAAAAAAAAAGCAAAATGCTGCAGGATATTTGATCACACTGTGAACCCTGAGATTGTGTTATTTACTGAAAAACCTGTTTCTAGGTGTGGTGAGGCTCAGCCCTTAGCACACACCTTTAATCCCTCTGGCTGGGCCAGGCCTGGTGGTGCACGCCTTTGATCCCAGCACTCGGGAGGCAGAGGCAGGTGGATTTCTGAGTTCGAGGCCAACCTGGTCTACAGAGTGAGTTCCAGGACAGCCGGGGCTATACAGAGAAACCCTGTCTCGAAAAACCAAAAAAAAAAAAAAAAAAAAATCCCTCTGGCTGGGATACCGACACGCCCTTAGTACACACCTTTAATAGTAAACACTGAAGCTAAAGTTAGTTTGTAGAAGGAAGCACCCAAGTTTAAAAGTGATGTCTAACTGGGTGGCAGGCAAAGTGACAAATGCAAAGAAGAGTTGACAGAACAGGATATGCCCAACTCTCGTGAGTAGAGAAAGGAAAGGGAAGCTACTTGAGGGGCAGTGCAAGGGGAGGGGGGGGGAAGTTCTAATGGAACAGTTATACAGAGACAAGTTAAAGAGAAAACCAGCTAGACACAGGTAAAGACAGAATGAGCCAGAGGACGAGGAGGCGCCAGAAGATTAAAACAGATTGCTAGAGTTAGTTTGAGGTCAAATAGAACAATTCAGGAGAAACTGAAAGAAGCCAGATTGAATGGTCAGCTTGGAGAGGAGTTTGAGGCAGGACACCTGAGTTGAATCAGCTGGTCAGAGCTCAGTGAGAACAAGAAAGGGTGAGCTTCTTCAGCAGCAAGTCTCAGAGGCTGAAACATTCTAGGACTACAAAAGATTGTATGGAGGCTAGAAGCTCCTGGGACTGGGCCCAAGTTAACAAATGGACGCAGTAAACTTTAGAGACAACAATCTCTACAGGAAAGTACAAGTAATCTCTACACAAAAAAAGCTACACACGGCAGGCAGCTCACAACCGTCACAGGGGATCCAATGCCTTCTCTTGGCCTGTGGTCACTGTACACATCTGATACACAGATATACATGCAGAAAAACCACCCCAGCACATAAAGTAAAATAATGTCCTGTAGGAATCCTCTGTCATTTCTCTTTGACCACACTGGGCCCATGCTCCCTGGCAGAGGGCTGCCAGCCATGTGTGTCTGCTGGGAAGTGGAGCCTGGCTGCACTTCCAGGTTCACTGTGATGATGATCAGGAAGGATGGAAATGAACAAAGGCTAAGGAATGGGAAAAAGAAGAGCTCCTTTCTCAGGCTGACCACCTGCTCTGCGGCCAGGAGGCTCCTGGGAGTTTCTCTTTCTTTCTTTTTTGAAAAAAATACAAAAGTAGGCCAAGCAATGGGCCTGGCAGAGTACACTTTTAGTCTCAGGACTCAGGAGGCAGAGGCAGGTGCATCTCAAGTTTGAGGCCAGCCTGGTCTACACAGTGAGTTACAGGACAGTCAGGGCTGTAGAGTAGGATGGTGTCAGAAACAAAACAAAAAGTTTTACTGGGGTAAAGGCATGGTTATTAGAATGCTTATTTTCCAATAAAAATGGTAATTCTATTACATGTTTACCTAAAACACAGAAAATTACCTTTGATCCACAGTCATGACATCTCACAAATGTCTAAAACTCTAGTTTCAAGGGATTCCATGCCCTCTTCTAGCTTCCAAAGGTACCAAACATGCACATGGTATACACATGTATGTAAACAGATACTCAGATTCATAAAATTAAAATTCAGGAGGGAGAGGTAGATTGACTCAAAGAGTTTTTGTTCTTGCTTTTTCGTGTTGAGACAGGGGTTCTACAAAGTCCCAGCTGCCCTGGAACTCTGTGGCCCAGGCTGGCCTCAACTTACAGCAATCCTCCTCCTTCTGCTTCAAGTGCTGGAATTAAAGGCATGTGCCACCATGCCAAGACAACTCTAGGACTTTGAGTTCATCTTGATGTACAGCTTGCATTCCAGACCAGCCAATACTATAAAAACCACCAAATACCAAAAATAAAATAAAAATAAAAGACCATTGACCTCATGAGAAAACAAAGTTTTGCGAAACCAGTGTAGAAACGTACTGTCACGGAAACAGGCGTTAAGAGTTTAGCCCTGAAGCCTGGTGTGCTGGTTCCTCAGGATGGTTGCTGAAGGCTCAGGCCCGTCAGAAAAAAGATAACAGCATCTAAAATGCAAGCGTCTGATACTTCAGCTGACCTGAAACTTTTTTGTTGTTGTTGGTTTTTCCAGACAGGGTTTCTCTGTATAGCTCAGGCTGTCCTAGAATTCACTCTGTAGATGAGGCTGGCCTCAAACTCAGAAATCCGCCTGCCTCTGCCTCCCAAGTGCTGGGATTATAGGCATGTGCCACAATGCCCGGCTTGTTTTCTTTTATTTCTTTCTTTTTTTTTTTTGGTTTTTTGAGACAGTGTTTCTCTGTAGCCCTGGCTGTCTTGGAACTCACTTTGTAGACCAGGCTGGCCTCGAACTCAGAAATCCACCTGCCTCTGCCTCCCGAGTGCTGGGATTAAAGGCGTGAGCCACCACGCCCGGCCTTTGTTTTCTTCTATTAAGATTTATTTTATTTATGAGTATACTATAGTAGCTGTCTTCAGGCACACCAGAAGAGGGCATCAGATCCCATCTCTCCAGCCCCATTTTTTTTTTTTTTTTTTTTTTTTTTTTTTTTTTTTTTTTGAGACAAGGTTTCTCTATATAGTTCTGGATGCCCTGGAACTCAACTGTGTAGACCAGGCTGGCCTCTGAGATCCATCTGCCTCTGGCTCCCAGAGCTGGGATTAAAGGTGTGCACCACCACATCTGGCTTCAAACTGGATTTCTAATAGATCCATGACAATGATCTCTAATTAAATATTCAGAAAAAAATGGCAGCCACATTTATCAGGGAGGACAGAGACAGACAGCTGTACTCAGGCCTCCATGTCTGTGAGCATCACATCTAGGGTCCCAACACATCACCCAATACTACATCCATATGTGATCATGTCCCATATATAGAGCAGAATGACAAAGAACTTTTTAGGTTTTTTTATGCATTTTATACCAAAGATTTTATATTTAGAAATATAAAATCTGAGAGAAAACACATATAACCACAAATAGTGAGAAGTAAGAGCCCCAGAGTGAGGGAACATACATTCTATACAAATTTGACGGAATTCTGAATACTGTATGCAAGGACCGGAAGAGTGCATCAGATCCCATTACAGATGGTTGTGAGCCACCATGTGGTTGCTGGGATTTGAACTCAGGAACTCTGGAAGAGCAGCCAGTGCTCTTAACCACTGAGCCATCGCTCCAGCAGAACAGGCTGCTTTGTACTTAAAAAAAAAAAAAAAAAAAGGAGTCAGGCTTAGTGGCACACACCTTTAAACCTAGTATTTGAGAGGCAGAGACATGGATATCTGAATTTGAGGCCTGGTCTACAGAGGGAGTTTCAGGCTACACAGAAAAACTGTTTTAAAAAAACCCAAAGGAATGAAAGAAGTATTAAGTCTGTCCTACTGTAGGTATATAAAGACACATGCTGTGAGAACAAGGAGCCGTAGCATTTCATGGTGTCACCAGCACAGTAGCAGCCATGCGTGGTGGCACACGTCTTTAATCCCAGTACTCAGGAGGCAGAGGCAGGCAGGTTTCTGAGTTCAAGGTCAGCCTGGTCTACCGAGTACCAGGACAGCCAGGGCTACACAGAGAAATCCTGTCTTGGAAACACCCCCCTTCCCCCAAAAAACTACTAAAATCCAAAACACAGTAGCAAAGTAGTATTACTAGAATTACCCTTCAGAGGACTGAATTTTTTCTACCTACCTTACAATGAGGCAAAAGCAAAGGCAAGAAGCAAATCACGTGAAGGTCTAAATTTAAACACCACTACTAAAATCTAAAAAGCTCTTACAATAAATTTAAAAGTCCGGGTAATAAAGATCAAGCAAGTATCACCTCTGACCTTCTGATGTATGATCTCATGAAAGTTTTGAATGTAGCCTAACACATTTGTAGAAAACCATGTCAAAAGGTTGGACTCTCCTGATAAATGCTCCAAACAAAAAAACCACCAACAAGCCAGAACTCCCAGCACTCGGGAGGCAGAGGCAGACACATTTCTGAGTTCGAGGCCAGCCTGGTCTACAGAGTGAGTTCCAGGACAGCCAGGGCCACACAGAGAAACCCTGTCTTGGAAAAAGAAAAAAAAACAAAACAAAAACCACCAACAAATTTTAACTTCACATACAAATATTGTATACACTACTGATGGACACAGAATCAGGGCTCAGACTTACCTTAGCAGGAGTTCTTTGGGAAGTTTTTTATTGATTACAGCCTCATCACTGTTTGAGAACATCTGTAAAACAAAACAAAAATCACTGCATCAGGCATTAACATTCATCATGTTCACAATTTGGTTCAAATTCCCTCATGAGAAATGTTAAAACAAAACAAAACTTAGAGGGACTCAGCCAAATGGCTTAGGAGGAAAGTGCTGCGTAGCTTGCGGAGCCATCCGAGCTCAGCCCGGAACTAGAACCAGAACCAGAACCGTAAGGAAAAAGGAAAGAACCAACAGAGGCAAGTCACCCTCTTTCCTTCCTCCCAGGTGTCCACACATACCAAGTACAATGAGGACAAACATGTAAGCCCAACGATTCTACCTCAGGGACCACCGCCAGACACCACAGTCCCAAGGTGTGGTGGGACAATACATCAACTTCCTGAACTTCTGTAACTTTTATATCCAATTTAGCCCCTATACTAATCTACAGAAGTCAGAGACCCGCCCCCCCTCTAAACTCACAAGTTCCCCAACCTCTAACCACAGAAGCGTCTCCTTTGCAGTCTGAAAAAGGTACCTTATTTGTTCTGTGAGTTGCTGTTGGAGCTCCTACGCCAGCCTCTCCAGCTGTGAGTGTCTGGGATTACTAAAGCATACATTTAACTCAAGTCCTCAGCAAGTCTCTCTACTGAGCCCATTCCATTCCTAAGTACTGGAATCTTATCTGACCTTGAACTCCCAGCTATCGCTTCTGCCTCAAGTGCTGGGATTAAAGGTGTGGACATCAAGCCTCAAGCTGGGTGTGGTAGTGCACACCCTTTATCCCAGCACATCACACAAAGACCTTTTTCTTTTACTTTGTAAAGATTTGTTTATTTGATGTGTATGGGTATTTTGCATGTATACACAGATATGTTTACCACGTGAATGCCTGATGCAATGAATCCTCTGGAACTGGAGTTATAGACAGTTAAAAAGCTGCCATGTAGGTACTGAGAATTGAATCTGGGTGGGTCCTCTGAAGGAACAGCCAGTGTGAGCCATCTCTTCATCCCAACTTTTTTCTTTTTGTTTTGAGAGACAAGGTTTCTCTTTGTGGTCCTGGCTGCCCTGGAGCCCACTCTGTAGACCAGGCTGGCCTTGAGATCCTTGAGATCCACCTGGCTTTGCTATCGGAGAGCTTAGACTGAGGACGAGCATCACCACAGACCAAAGGCCTGGTTACCTTTCTGTGTTACATTTGTGAGTTTGGCACATACACTCTAACTCTGCACAGCTGTGCTGTTCTATGAGCCTGCAGCCTCTGTTCTTACTCTGCCCAGGACTTGGTTTTGTGTGCGGTGTAAGAGCCCACCCACCTGCTTGCATGTAGAAACCCTAACTGGTTCCTGACCTCCTGTTTCACTTGTCCTGCTGAATTGCTTTGGCTCCTTTATTACAATCACTTGAGCCAACATGCAAGAATAGTCTAGGATTCCTCATCCTCTTCCTTTCAACTATACACTGTTTTATGTCATTGCCCCAGACCTGGAGGGTACTGCTGTCCTAAAAAACCCATGAGTTTTCAAAATCAGAAGCATGGATTATGTCCCCATTTATTTGGGATTATCTTGATTTCTTCCAATAATTTTGATAATTTTTCTGTGCATAAGCTTTTCATGTTTATTTCTAAAGTACTCTATTTTCTTTAATGGTATTGTTGGCCCACAGGTCATTCTAGGATGGCTTGCCCTGGTGAGCAAGATGTCACATCTCTTCATCTTCTGTTTTCAGCCCACCTGCGATGTCAGGCCCAAAATATAACTTTTCTACACCATCTTAGTATCTAGTGTTGCAACCTATGTCTTTCAAAATTAAAATAAACCAACCAACCAACCAACAGGATCTCACTATTGTAGCCTTTGCTGGCCTTGAATTCACAGGGATTCACTTGCTTCTGTTTCCTAAACACTGCTATTAAAGGCTAGCACCACCAAGCCCAGCTACAATCTATGACTTTTGACTTAAGTATTTAACCCATTTCTAATTGATTAGGTATGTCTAACCATCCTACTTGCTTTCTGCATTATTTTATTTTCTCCATGTTAACAGCTCACTGAATACCCTCTCCTGTGAGTTCTCACAGGCCCAGAGTGATTTTCCTCCATGGTCTCTTGGGGTGTTTGTGTGTGTGCATCATTTTGTTACCAGCTTCCAAGGAACTCAGTGGTGAGTTCTTTTTTTAAAAATATTTATTTATTGTTATAAATTATATTATATAACCATTATATTGTTATTATATTATATAACCATTATATTATGGTTGTGAGCCATCATGTGGTTGTGAAAGACCCTGAGAAAAATGTAACAGGTCACAAAGACCCTGAAACTGGGAAAAGAGATTTCACTATTAGCAGAAAGCCTTTACATAGCTGAACATAATAGCCTGAACATTTCTTGAATCTGTGTGCTTGCCCCTACTGTTCTTTGAATGCATGTATTTGCCAACTGATATAGCTCACTGCCAAGTGTTTGAGGTTTGGTTGATGGATTGAGATACAGCTCACTGTCAAGTGTTTGTGGTAGATTTCACTTTGCACCTGTGCACCCCAGCATGAAAATCTTCCGTGTACCCATTTCTTCTGTAGAAAGAATGGATATTGTCAGATCAGAAAAATCCCCTACTCTCTCCTCCTCCTTCTCTCCCCCTTGAGGGAACATAAAAACTGGGTCCTCTTTTCCCTCAGGGTCGACTCCTCTCTACTTCCGGGATAAGAGTCGTCCCCAGAGCTCTGGCTTTCCCCCGAATAAAGCCTCATGTGATTTGCATTAAGCCTGGTCTTCTGTGAGTTCTTGGGGAATTCGCCAATATCCTGTGACTTGAGTGGAGGTCTCCCTACTGGAGTCCTTTCAGTTGTTGGGATTTGAACTCAGGACCTTCGGAAGAGTAGTCAGTGCTCCTAACCACTGAGCCATCTCTCCAGACCCATCACTGGTAAGTTCTAATCCTGTTCTTTTTCCTTCTTCATATAATGCCTCCATTTTAAAGATTTACTTATTTTAAGTGTGTGACGTTTTGCAGATTTGAATGTCTGTACGACACATGCCTTTGTGCCTGTGGAGGTCAGAAGAAGGCGCTTGGGCCCCTGGAGTTCTGAAGAGCCTTGAGCCACCATGCAGGTGCTGGGCACCACAACGGCTCCTCTGCAAGCAAAGTTGTTAGTTCTTGTTGTTGTTTTCTTTTTCTGTAGCCCAGGCTGGCCTCAAACTCATTGGCTCACTACCCTCTGCTTCACAAGGGCCGGGGTTAAAGGCCTGGCAAGTTTTCTCAACTGCTGAGCCAACTCTCTATCTCCTAATTCCTTCATTAAAAAAAAAAAAAAAAAGTGGGGCTGTGGTGGCACACACCTTTAATCCCAGAACTCCGGAGGTAGAGGCAGGCAGATTTCTGAGTTCGAGGCTAGCCTGGTCTACAGAGTGAGTTCCAGGACAGCCAGGGCTACACAGAGAAATCCTGTCTTGAAAAACCAAAAAAAAAAAAAAAAAAAAAAAAAAAAAAAAAAAAAAAAAAAAAAAAAAAAAAAAAAAAAAAGAAAAAGAAAAACAAACAAACAAAAAAAATTAAGCTACTTTCATCATGGTTGCTCTAGCAATTCCAGTACCCATCTTAACTAGCCACAATGTAGATTGCTCATTCCTACAAAATATAGGAAGTATACTACAAGAGAATTAATTCTTTTTCCTTTTGCTATTAAATATTTCTGATAAACCTCAAATTATAGTTCTTAATTATGCAACTGTCTTTCAATTCAGTCGAAATAATAAAAGAACAATTTATTTATAGTCTTTTAAATTTACCTTTGTAACTAACATTTATAGTGTTTTTTCTTCGAGTTACCATCTGGTACCATATCCTTTAAGCTTGAACAACCTTGAAGAGCTCATGTAAGGCAGACCTGTAAACAACAAATGTCTTGGTGCCTGCTTATTGCAGTTTTTTTTTTTTTTTAAAGATTTATTTTATTTATTATATGTAAGTACACTGTAGCTGTCCTCAGACACTCCAGAAGAGGGAGCCAGATCGGATGGTTGTGAGCCACCATGTGGTTGCTGGGATTTGAACTTATCACCTTCGGAAGAGCAGTCGGGTGCTCTTACCCACTGAGCCATCTCACCAGCCCCCGCTTATTGCAGTTTTAAATTATTTTCCCTCTAATAATTTGTTTCTGTTTTTAAAACAGGGTTTTGATTTATAACCCAAGCTAGCCTTGAACTCATATGCCTCAATTTCTCTGAATAAGAACGTACTTGGGTTCTCTGAAGAAACAGTATCAATAGAATACTACACTGCATGTGTATGTTTGTGTATCTATAGATCTATAGAACTATATCAACAGATTCATACTGGGGAATTATTAGCTTGTAGAGCTGGTCCCAAAAGTGGGGTTGGGGTGCGGCTGCTGTGATGTCCCAGGGTAGGAGAGGGATGCCGTAGTCTGAGAGATATGGGGAAGAAAATACAAGAAAAAAACTTTTTTGGGGTTTTTTTTTTTTTCAAGACAGGGTTTCTCTGTGTAGCCCTAGCTGTCCTGGAACTCACTTTGTAGACCAGGCTGGCCTTGAACTCAGAAATCAGCAGGCCTCTGCCTCCCCAGTGCTGGGATTAAAGGTGTGCACCACCATTGCCCATCCAAAAAATATTTTTTATCTAAGCATAAACAAACCGCCTAAAGTTAACACATACAATTAACTATGGTCATTTATTGACAGTTAAAGGATTTAAAAACAGGGCCTTGCATATACAAGCATTCATTTCCAGCCCTTTAAAACCTTTTCTCAATTAAAAAAATTAACCCATCTACTTTTTTTATGTGTGCATGAGATGCACACCACATACACATATATGGCTCAGAGGACAATCTGCACAAGTCCGTTTCACCTTCTATCATTTGGATCCCAGGGATGGAACTCGGGTCCTCTTAACTCTGGAGACATCTTGTTGGTTCTTGCTTTATATTTTTGAGACTGGAGGAAATGTATCACCAAATTCACTCAAAAAACTTGTGTTTGTTTGCTTGCTTGCTTATTTGTTTTTTGTTTGTTTGTTTGTTTGGTTTTTGGTTTTGGTTTTGGTTTTTCAAGACAGGGTTTCTCTGTGTAGCCCTGGCTGTCCTGGAACTCACTCTGTAGACCAGGCTAGCCTCGAACTCAGAAATCCGCCTGCCTCTGCCTCCCAAGTGCAGGGATTAAAGGTGTGGGCCACCACGCCCGGCTTGTTTGTTTTTTTAAGACAGGATTTCTCTAGGTAGCCCTGGCTGTCCTGACCAGGCTGGTCTCAAACTCAAGAGATCCACCTGCTTCTGACTCTGGAGTGCTGGGATTAAAGGCCACTGCTGCCTGGCTCTAAAAAGCTTTTTTTTTTTTTTTTTTTTCCGAGACAGGGTTTCTCTGTATAGCCCTGGCTGTCCTGGAACTCACTTTGTAGACCAGGCTGGCTTCCAACTCAGAAATCTGCCTGCCTCTGCCTCCCAAGTGCTGTGTTTAAAGGTGTGCGCCACCACACCTGGCTCATTAATGTTTTTAATAGCCGTTGCATATTGTAAATACTGTTGCTATTAGCATTCTTATATTTGTATTTATGTGAATACCTATTTTTTTTCTTTTTTCTTTTTCTGAGTCAGGGTTTCTCTGTGTAGCCCTGGCTGTCCTGGAACTCACTCTGTAGACCAGGCTGGCCTCGAACTCAGAAATTTGAGTACTGGGATTAAAGGCATGTGCCACCACCGCCCAGCTGTGAATACCTATTTTTAATTCATCTATGAATAGGGTTATGGTCATGTGACATTTTCATAGGATGTTAAAGGCGTAATTAAATTGATTTCTGTCAACATTTCTGTCATCAATAAGGATTGCCATTTCTCTGTATTCTTGCTTACACTTGTTGGGACATAATATCCAGCAGAGCTCTGGGCTTCACTTCACACACACTAGGCAAGGGTCCTATTACAAGCTCCAGACCTATTCAAATCTTTTAATCTTAAGTTGGTCTGTTTTATTGACTAGTAAGGGGCCTTTGTAGTTCCTAGACACAAAAGCTTTATTCAGTACACTACTTAGATTTTTTTAAAGGTTGTCTATTTACCTTCTCAAGGGTGTTACTTAATAACAGATAGGTGTTTTACTGTTTGTTTCTGTGACAACCAGGCCTAGCTTGAATTCTCTTTTCTTTCTAGTGGTGCTTGGGACTGCGGAAGAGCCTTCCTTACTCAAGCTGCTGAAGGGCTCCATGGCTAAGGACATCCAACACCACGACTTTTGGTCATTTTCCCCCAAAACACTGATTATCATCCACCTGCTTTCTGGCTTTCTTTGTTCCTTTTGCTTGCCTCAGACTAGCGATTCTGCCACATCTCCCAAAGGCTCCACCACCTCTGCATGGCTCCTACTATTTCTGATCAAAGTCTTGTTGGCCACAGTGGGTGCCTTTTATGTTAATTATTATTATTATTATTTGTTCTCTAGATTTTGTCCTAAGTAGTCTGAGAACCATTTCACCAAGGGCAGACATCTTTATACCTAGTCTACTTCAAGGTCACTAAGATTCTGAGCTATACTGATCAGCATTTCATCAGGCAGGGCATGGTGGCATACACTTTAATCTCAGCACTCAATAAGCAGAAACATGCATGCTACAAGGTATCTGATCGCACTAAGAACCCCAAGACTGTGTTATTTACTGAGAGAGGGCATTGCTTCTGAGTAGGAAGGTCAGCTGGGTGCTTTCTCTGCCTCTCTGAGCTAGTAGGTTTTCACCCTAGCATCTGGTTCCAGAGTCTTCACTGGTAAAAATCAAACCATTGAGATTTTGTTTAAAAACAACACAGGCAAATCTGTGGTTCCACTCTAGCCTGGTATACATAGTAACTGCTGAGCCTGCCAGGACTCCACTGAAAGACCCTGTCTCAAAATAATAAACGCATGCATTTTCATCACACTGTTGTCAACAGCTAGGCTCAGAATCATTCTCAGGACCACAGAGACAGATGTAACCCATCTACAGATGAATGACTAATAAAATGTGTTAGATACATGTAAGTGAAAAGTTCAAGATGAAGAGAAGACTCTGGGACCCCAACTTTCTTTAGGACAGAAGGATATGGATGAAGTCCTTTGGCTCTGTAAAGTATTCCTCAGCTGGCTACGGTGGTTCCTGCTTGNTCTCTCTCTCTCTCTCTCTCTCTCTCACACACACACACACACACACACACACACACACACACAAAGGTTAAAACAACAACAACAAAAATCTATGCAGATACTGAGTGAATTCCAAGGTTTGGCCTTAACCAACACTGAAGCACACTCCCAATTCATTCCCGCTGACATCTAAGAAGTCTAGCTGCACTTCAGAACAGCAAAAGATCATGTGGGAAGGGAGAATCAGCTGACGGCAACCCCAGAGTCTCAGACTCTAATCACGGCCTATTACACACTCCAAAAGCAGTCAGTTGCCAGAGGCCTTGGCCTCTTGAGTGACCTTTTAAAAAGAGAAACACAACTGCCAAAGTAAACTCATTCTTCCAGGCTACTCCATGGTAACTTACAATTGATGGTAAGATTACCAGGTGCTGGACAGCAAATACTACCCCCCCACACCAAAAAAAAGTTCTTCATTGAAAAAAACTGTACGAGCTGGGAAGTGGTGGCATACCTTTAATCCAAGAACTCCGGAGGCAGAGGCAGGCGGATTTCTGAGTTCGAGGCCAGCCCGGTCTACAGAGTGAGTTCCAGGACAGCCAGGGCTACACAGAGAAACCTTGTCTTGAACAACCAAAACAAACAAACAAAAAAATGTACAACCAGTGGTCTCATTTTCATAGATCTGAACAAACTTTGTAACATCCAATGGTAGCCTGACATAGGTCAAATCTTTATGGCCTCTGGAATATTCTGGAGAGAGATTTTAGGACAGAATATTCATAAAGAAACCCATAGCTAAAGCTGCAAGATTTCTGTTTTTCTTTTATTGGTTTTTTTCAAGAGAGGGGCTTTCTCTATATTGCCCTGGCTGTCCTGGAACTCATCCTGTAGACCAGGCTGGCCTCAAACCAAAAGATCAAAAGATCTGCCTGTTTCTGCCTCCCAAGTACTGGGATTAATGGTGTATGCCAGCACTGCCCAGCTGAGAAGATTTTTTTCAAGAATACCTTTCCTGTAAGTAGTTTTCACAAGGTTATGCCATCCCTGCACTCAACCAACACCAGATGTTTTTCCAATCGGCTGTTTTTCTTGCCAGAATCTAAAAGGAAAAACATTTTTGTAAGCTAAATAAATCTGAAGGAAAATAAGCTTACAATTTCTCCACCCAATGTAACTACTCTTTAGAAACAAACTATGGCCTGTGTAATACCACATCATGACTAAACCTTTTCTAACAAGGACGTCTCTAGATAAAAATACCAAGAAAGAAATACATGTAGAACACACGCACATTACAACAGGCCACACTTTCTGCACTGCACAGCTTCTAACATCTGACTCCACAGCACAATTTATGCAGGTCTCCATCTTGTCCACCCCCACTTCTGCACTTGCACTTCCATTGCATGCACCCAGAAGAGCAGGATGTTGGGTGCAGGCTCTCCCTCACCAGGAGATGTTTCCCAGCTAGGCTGGCCAGGCACTGAGCCCGAGTAATTGCCCTTGCTCGGTTCCCCAGGCCCAGTGCTGGAGTCACAGGCGAGTGCAAGGCATCACACTGCGCTTACATGGGTGCTAAGGGTCCGACCGTGGGCCATCACAATGTGCTTTATGTGCACCGAGCCACTTCCTGTGCTCTTTACACACCCATTCTGTTTTCCTGTTCAGTGTTTTGTCTGCTTACTTGGTTTTACTGTCCTGGACAACATTTTAGGTCCCTGAGGGCTCCTGAGTTCAATTCCCAGGCAGGACTCACATAGTGGAAGAAGGAAAACACCTGTGCAAGTTGTCCTCTGACCTCCATGACACTGTGACATGTCTAAATAAATGTAATATTCCAAAAAAAAAAAAAAATCATACAAGTTGTATCAGGCCTGCCTTCTGGAGACATAATTACCTAAAACACCACTTGAGACTCTATCAGAAGTTAAGAGACAGTGGTCTGATATATCCAGTAACTGTGGTAGAGATGGAGAGAAATAACCGGATTCTTGTCATGCAGGTCAGAAAGAAGTCCTTTCTTGCAGCGGGTGGCAGCACATATCTTTAATCAGAGCTGCTTTTTGTTTGTTTCTGGTTTTTGAGCAAGGTCTCTATATTATGTAGCTCTGGCTAGCCTTCAACTCATAAAGATCCACTTGTCTATACCTCCCCAGTATTAAAGTATGAACAACCATGCCATGAACTGTATAGCTTTTAATGATAGTGGATCATATCATCTCTATTTTGACAATATAGGATTTACTTAATCAAATAACATAAAATGTTTCAAACCCAAACTTTGTTGAGTGTCACAATTAGAAAGTCTTTACCTGACCTAATGTGAAGGGGCACAGTCAAAATATAGAACATTAAAATAGTATATAAACTTATATTCAGTCTACAAGTATATATAATAAAGCATATCAAGGCTGGAGAGATGGCTCAGTGGTGGAGAGCACTGCTGCTCTTCCAGAGAATTCCCAGCACCCACATGCTGCTTACAACTTCTTCTAACTCCAGTTCCGGTGATCCAACACCCTCATGCAGACAAAATACCAATGCACATAAAATAAAAATAAATAAATCATTAAAAAAGTAAAAATAAACATGTATACCACCATGCCTATAAACCACCATTTTTAAGTTAAACATATCTTAGAAAAGAGAAGAAAGGGGGATAGAGAGATGGCTCAGTGGTTAAGAGCACTGACTGCTCTTCCTGAGGTCCTGAGTTCAAATCTCAGCAACCACATGGTGGCTTACAACCATCTGTAATGAGATGTGACTCACTCTTATGGTGTGTCTGAAGACAGCTACACTGTACTTACATATAATAATAAACCAAGTAAGTAGATTTTAAATGCCATTATGGGAAGATTTTGTCTGTTTTGTTCATTTTTACATCTCTTGGTATTCATAACATCAGGCACGTACAAGGTACTCAGTAAATATTTGATGACTGAATTAGTCATTAGCATGGAACTGCACTGGATGTGGTGATGCATGCCATAGTCCTAGTACTTGAGAAGTTGAGGCTGCTGAATGATCACGAATTTCAAGTCAGATCAGGCGAGGGGTGGGGCGGGGTGGGGTGGGGCGGGGCATGGCTACAAAGCTTGACTTTCTTAAAAACTGTATTGTTGGCTAGAGAGGGGAATTCTGAGCAGGCCAGGGCTGGTAGGCAAGGGGTCCTACTGGGACCCACTGAGAAAAGAGGCTTTCAAGTTTTGTTCTGACTTTTACACATGCTCTGTGGCACACAAGTACCCAGCCCCTCTTACAGACCTGAGTGCCTCAGAATACTCTACATACTGGGTGTGATGCAGTGCACGTGTGCCTTTGATTCTAGCACTCAGGAGGCAGCGGCAGGTGGGGAGCAAGGAAGCCCAGAGTGACTGTGAACTGCTGACAAGGACCAAAGCCTCAGACTTCCAGGAACTGCCAAGTTCCCTCTGCTGAGTTTTGGAGGCATAGCAAACTACAGGTGCTTCTGAATCAACTGCCCTGTGTGTGCCAACCTAGCAACTGTGACTTCTTCCTCCAAGATGACTCAGTGTACCCTGAAACTCCTCATCCATCTCTAACTAAAGCCAGTTAGGGGCCTAGGCAGCAAGAGGCCCTGGGTTCTAGAGTGCCAGAATGTGCATTCTTGGCTATGTAGTAAGTTCAAAGCCAGACAAGGATACAAAGAATATGTAGTGTTGGTAACTGAACAGATGGCATAGCAGTAGGAGGTCAGAAATAGACCTATCCTGTGTTTATACAGTGAGACCCAATCTCAAAAAACTATAAAAATAACAGGGGTTGGAAATAGTCACACTCTCCTGTAGTCCCAACACTTAGTAAATGGAGGCAAGATGATGAGGAGCTCAGGGCCAGCCTCACCTACACTTGATTATGTGGGAAACCTGGGCTACAAGAAATCCTGTCTTAAAAATAACAACAACTGCCGGGCGTGGTGGCGCAGGCCTTTAATCCCAGCACTCG
This sequence comes from Mus minutoides, assembly GCA_902729485.2. NCBI lineage: Eukaryota > Metazoa > Chordata > Mammalia > Rodentia > Muridae > Mus > Mus minutoides. The sequence continues at coordinate 1,061,990 of LR749954.1, read as the reverse complement.
GGAGGCAGAGGCAGGCGGATTTCTGAGTTCGAGGCCAGCCTGGTCTACAAAGTGAGTTCCAGGACAGCCAGGACTATACAGAGAAACCCTGTCTCGAAAAACCAAAAAAAAAAAAAAACAACATTGGGAAAACAGACTATTGTAGCATCTGTTTTCTAGTTTATAAAGTAAGAGAACGAGGGGCTGGAGAGATGATGGCTCAGAGGTCAGGGCACCTGCTGCTCTTTAGAGGACCCAGGTTCCACTCCCAGCATCTCCATGACAGCTCAGAGCTGCCTGTAACTTCAGAGTCAGGAGACTCAATGCTCGCTTCTGGCCTCTGGGGGCACCAGGCACAAATGTGATGCACAGACATACTTGCAGGTAAAATATTCATATACAGAAAATAAAAATAAGTTTTACAGTATTGTTTACCTAAGAGATATTTTAAAAACTAAGTTCAAATTAATTTATAAATTAACATACTATTTAATGTGTAGCACTAATACACATAAAATAAATAAAAACTATTCTCCCAGTAAGTTGTTATAAATGTCACCATGCTGTTTAATATATCAGACACTATTAGTTTAGGATCTGAAGGAGGTGTGTTTGTTTTTGTGTGTGTGCTTACAATGCCTAACACTCTATGTCCAAATTACCAGGTCACACAAAAGTAAATTAAAAACATTGTTACTTGAGTTAATTGTTTAAAATAGCTGACTTTCTGGGGGAGGATCAGCAAAATATTCTATATATGAGGTTCATCAGTATAAACAATAATTCCTAAATTGTTTTAGAAGACATATCTACTGTCTTAAAAACAATAAAAAAAAGAGAAGAGAAGAGAAGAGAAGAGAAGAGGAGAGGAGAGGAGAGGAGAGGAGAGGAGAGGAGAAGAGAAGAGAAGAGAAGAGAAGAGAAGAGAAGAGAAGAGAAGAGAAGAGAGCCTGAGTTGGAGGGAGAGCTGGGGGCATGGTACTTATCTGGTGCTTGAGGCCACAGACCAAAAAACTAAAAAAGGAACAAACCCCACTATGTACATAATTACATGCTTCATAATAAAGTCCCAGAATCACTAGTGGGGGAGAACTACTTCTTAGCCATGCTTTTTCTTTTTTTTTTTTTTTGGTTTTTCGAGACCGGGTTTCTCTGTATAGCTCTGGCTGTCCTGGAACTCACTTTGTAGACCAGGCTGGCCTTGAACTCAGAAATCCGCCTGCCTCTGCCTCCCGAGTGCTGGGATTAAAGGCCTGCGCCACCACGCCCGGCTTAGCCATGCTTTTTCTAACCCTATTTCTTTCCTCATTAAATCTCTGGTGATTGTCTAGCCTCAGAGAAGCAGCAACTTTAATGAGCATTAAGAGTGCCTTTTTTAAAGGTTTATTTATTATATGTAAGTACACTGTAGCTGTCTTCAGACACTCCAGAAGAGGGAGTCAGATTTTTGTTATGGATGATTGTGAGCCACCATGTGGTTGCTGGGATTTGAACTAGGGACCTTTGGAAGAGCAGTCAATGCTCTTAACTGCTGAGCCATCTCACCAGCCCCAAGAGTGCATTTTAAAGCTAGGCAGTGATGGCGCACTTGGGAGGCAGAAGCAGGCCTCTGAGTTCAAGGCCAGCCTGGACTACAGAATGAGTTCCAGGACAGCCAGTGCTGCGTAGTTCAAAGGTTCTCAACCTTCTTAACGCTGTGACCCTTTAATATAGTTCATGCTGTAGTGACTCTAACCATAGAATTATTTTTATTGCTGCTTCACAAATGTAATTTTGCTACTGTTACAAATCAAAATGTAAATATCTGTATTTGACCTGGGATCATGAGAAACTACTGGTTTAGGGGATGTGCAAATGTGCAAAAAAACCTGTGTCAACTTTGAAGACCACACAGGTCCCCCATTTGCCTTTGAAAGATGGGAGAGTTGGAGTAAAGAAAAATCATTTTCAACTATTTTTCCTTAATATAATCATAACTCAGAAATCACTATTAAACAGCAAGACTTTGGTGTTTTATTTCTACATAACCTCAATTCAACTCATATTATAACAAGGAAACAGATATTGGAAATCTTATTTTAAAGCCATAAAGACAAAGTTAAATGGTTTTCCTCTGTGCTCAATGTGAGTACACAGCTATGCCAGGAGCAAGTCCCCTGAGATCCTAGCTCCTATATTTAAACCACAGCTTTCCGTTTGGATAAGAGACTGATAAGCTCATATGCAATTTATGTCACTTAGTGCCCATAATCCACCGTCTCAGAAACATAAGGTCTCTGTAAATACAATTACTTCTGGATTGATGGCCTGAGAGTTCTCGGTGACCTCTACAGATGAGGAGGCCTGAGGTCAGACTTCCAGCACTGTAAAACTACAGGAATAAAGTAACACAGAAAATACCATTATTCTCTTGTGTGTTTGATATAAGGTCTTGATTTAAACTGAGAACAATCCCCCTGCCTCAGCCCCCACTCAGAGTTGACTGTCTCTGTTGTTTGTTCCATCTATGAGACAAGGTCTCAAGCATGCCATGCTGGCCTCTTACTTCCTACGTAGCTGACGGTGGCCTTGCACTTCTGATCCTCCTGCCTCCACCCCCATGCTCATACAGCACTACGGCACTACGCACTACGTAGGACTCGCATACAGGGCCTTGCCCTAAGCAAATATTCACTCAGCTGAACTACATCCCTACCTCCTCTATTCTTTAGGGAATGTGCTGACTTAGCAAAGCTGTACTTTTCGGTTGGACTTTTAAAGGCGGGTCTACATTTCAGAGGTGTTTATATAAGTCAATTGTGACTAAGAATATTGAATATTAATGAAACCTCTTATCTTTATATGTTCATGATGATATACTAGGAAATTACAGCATTAAGCACATTTTCTAATTTATTCAAAGAGAATTTCAAAATAAAATATCAGTTTTCTACAAGTGGATTGCAGAAATAAGTTATAACGTGGTCTTCCTCACACATGAACACAGAGCAGCATCCAGAGCATGAAAACAAGTTTTAAACAGATGCCGAGGATGAGATGGGTGGTGCAGGCTCAGCACCATAGGCTCCTAAGAAAGGATCTCTTCTTGAAAGGGATCAAAATGCATCTCCTGCCTACAGTCAGCTCTAGCATAGCTTCAGTTTCTACAGTTAGCGAGCGAGGAACGGCCAGTTTCCGGGGTGAAGGCTGACTGGTCCAGTGTTTTAAAATGTCAACTTACAATCCAGAGCCAGTGTCTCATCTCAGCAGATGTTCACCATGACTGTCTAACAGAGAGCACGACAATGGCCAGAATGAAACACTGCCCAATTATTACTGCATGTACTACCACTCGGATTAAGATTCAGAGGCACTCCAGTGTATTACACAAACCAAAAAACTGTATCTACTCAGGAGATGACGAGTTAGATTTCTCACTCTGTTAAAGACATTCTCCTTTAATCAGTAAATTCTTACTTAGAGAGTGTGGGTCCCACACCTAAAATCCCAACACTTGGGCCGGGCGGTGGTGGCGCACGCCTTTAATCCCAGCACTCAAGAGGCAGAGGCAGGCGGATTTCTGAGTTCAAGGCCAGCCTGGTGTACAAAGTGAGTTCTAGGATAGCCAGGGCTATACAGAGAAACCCTGTCTCGAAAAACCAAAAAAAAAAAAAAAAAAAAATCCCAACACTTGGGAGGTAAAAGAATGAGAATTAGAAATTTGAGGCCATCATCAACTACATGACCCCTGTTCTCAAAGACCAACACTAGCTAGGTGCAGTGCACATTCCTGGGATGTGGAGGCAGGCGGAAGGAACTCTGAGTTGAAGGCCAACTAGGCAAGCCAGGACTACACAGTGAGACAAGTGTCTCAAAATACAACAGCAGCAACAACAAAACACTAAAAATAAACAGGTATTTTAAGGTTTTTAAAATATTAAGTTACAAAAAGCCTATTTACAAATACTTGGATGCTACAAAAGTACCAACAATAGGCACCAGTTACTTGTGCCTTCACTGTATGGCAGGCAGCTTGCTCATGGCACACAGACAGAATTCAGTCGTCACGGTGGAGGTACTATATTCCTTACAGAGACTGAAAGAGATTAATCTGAAGAACTTTTCCAAGATCATATAGATGGTGACTAGAAATGCTCCAGTTCAAACCCTAGCTTCAAAGCTAATGCTGGGAAACAGGCTCTATAAGGCTGGAGAGATGGCTCAGCGGTTAAGAGCACTGACTGCTCTTCCAGAGGTCCTGAGTTCAATTCTCAGCAACCACATGGTGGCTCACAACCATCTGTAATAGAATCCGATGCCCTTTTCTGGTGTAAAATAAACAAATCTTTTTTTTTGAAAAAAAAAAAAAAAAAAAGATAGACTCTATAAATATAAGTAAATCTCACAATTACTAACTATAAGAACCAGAGATCCAATCTCCAGGCCATCACACAATCATATCCATCTCTCAGCAAAAACGTCTACTTGGTCACTCATGGTAGGGACTCCCATCCCCACTTCACCCTTCAAAAGTCTACTTTTATCAGAATTCAGGACAGAAACAGACAAGGTATTCAAAGCATCATATTAAGATTACAAAGGCTAATTTTTTCTTGTTTTGTTTTTGTTTTTGTTTTTCGAGACAGGGTTTCTCTGTATAGCCCTGGCTGTTCTAGAACTCACTTTGTAGACCAGGCTAGCCTCGAACTCAGAAATCCCCCTGCCTCTGCCTCCGGAGTTCTGGGATTAAAGGTGTGCACCACCACACCTGGCTTGTTTTTTCTTTACTAGGATTTACAAAGATATTTAAGACATTGGTAATAAATTAACCATCTAATCTCTTTGCAGAGAATCACAGTAAAAGTAACTGTAGAGCTTAGACAATGGAAGACTGGACTGAGAACTTAACGTAATACTGACATGAGTAATATAAGAGTTGTACTAGAGTAGTATACACAATAAAACACAAAATATATGTAAGGACACTTTAAAATTTCCATTTTTAATTATGTATGTGTGTATAAGTGCGCACGCATGTGTATGTGCACATGACTGCAGTGGCAGAAGCAGGCCAGAGGACGGGGGTTGTAGGTGGTGGTAAGTCACTGGACATGGTTCTAAGAACTGAACTCAGGTCCACTGGAAAGGGGAGCAGCAAGCGCTTATCCTCTAAGCCTCCCTCCAGGCCCCGTCCACAAGCGCTCTGTAAGCCTCGGTGACGCTCGAATCCCTACCTACAAGAAGGCCTGAGACAAGAGTCTCCAAGAGTTCTAACAACCCAGGGAAATCCTATCTACAGCACATTTTAAACCTTTTTCCAAAGCGGGTAGACTATGGCCCAGACCTGTTATTGGGTTCCTTGAGGGAGGGTCTAGCTTTGCAGCCCAAGCTATCCTGTAGAAACCCTCTTGCTTCCTTCTGCAGGATCACAAGCCTGTGATCCACCACACCTAGTAGTTTATAAATCAGCAATTTCCTTTTATAAATTCTGCACGATACCTTAACATTTTTATTTTCCTATTGAAATCAAGTTCAAAATTTAAATATTAAATGATATAAAGGAGCTGGCTCAAAAACTAGGATAAAGGGAAAACATTTTTTTGTGTTTTGTTTTTTGAAACAGGCCTTCTTCCTCTGGATCTTACATGGTAGCCAGGGCTGGCCTAAAACTGAGGCAATTCTCCTGCCTCAGCCTCCATGATATGGAGACTACAGACTTGCGTCATCACACCCGCTTCATTCTCCTCCATGGCCTTTCTAAGCTCCCCTTCCATACTGTCTGACAGCCCGCTCCTAGATCAGCACAAATCTGCAAACCCTTGATGGAACTTTTTTACTGGTTCATTAGCAAGCACTACAAATCTCTTCTTTCCTCTTTTCCCTGGTAACTTTTTTTTTTTTTTTTTTTTTTGGTTTTTTTGAAACAGGGTTTCTCTGTGTAGCCCTGGCTGTCCTGGAGCTCACTTTGTAGACCAGGCTAGCCTTGAACTCAGAAATCCACCTGCCTCTGCCTCCCGAGTGCTGGGATTAAAGGCGTGCGCCACCATGCCCGGCTTCCCTGGTAACTTTTATACACTTCTTTTTCTTTTCATGTACATGAGTATTTTGCCTAGTCATATGCCTGTACATCACGTGTGTGCCTGATGACCAGAGGCCAGAGGAGGCCATGTTAGAAATGGAGTTACATGTGGGTGCTGGCAATGGAACTCTGATCCTCTGGAACGGCAGCCAGTGAGTGCTCTTAACTGTTGAGTCATCTCTAAAGCCTTTCTTCTCCTGCTTTTATATGATGAAGAAAACAAAGTTGAAGTGGTTTGTTCTTCTCTTCTCTGTCTTGTCTTTTCTTTCTTTCTCTTCTTTCTTTCCTTCCTTTTCTTTCTTTCTTTTTTTGAGACAAGGTATATCTTTGTAGCCCTGGCTGCCCTGAAATTCACTCTGTAGACCAGGCTGGCCTTGAACTCGGAGATCCTCCCACCTCTGTTTCCTGAGTGCTGGGATTAAAATTGTGCATAAAAGGTGCCCAGCTAAAAGCCAAAGACAGGATATATTGAGTTGGTAATAATTTTGTTGTGCCTATCAACAGAGGGTGACATAGGTCTAAGAGCTAGTCATTTTGAACCTGCCCTAATCTAGTAGTCTTTATTTTTTCTTTTTGCCCCTCCCACAATAAAAAAAATCACTCTGCAAACATGTACCCAGAATGAGCTGTATGGTATCCTGTTACTGTAAACTTTAAGGAAACCTTAGTTCTTCTGTCTGCATCCTGCAGTGGATCATAAAGTTATACCAACAGATGGCTCAGCAGGTAAAGGGGCTTAGCACCCAGCCAAGAACTCGGGTTCCATCCATCCCTAGGGCCCACATGTGAGAGGAGAGAACTGACTCCAATTCCATAAATATAATTTTAAAAAAATTTTTTAAAGTTACATCAAGGGCTAGAGAGATGGATCGGTGATGGCTTTTCCAGAGAGCCCCAGTTCAATTCCCAGCAACCACTTGGTGGCTCACAACCATCTGTAATGGTATCCGATGCGCTCTTCTGGTGTGTTTGAAGATAGCAACAGTGTACTCACATACATAAAATAAATAATTCTTTTTTTAAAAAAATAATTCTTTAAGAAAAAGAAAAACAAAAAAAAAATAATAAAGTTACATCAACAAAACCATACTTCTGTAACTGGTGTAAATTTGGTTGTACACTGTAGGGACAGACACTTAGATACTGCGGGACTTCATCCCATATGTATTTGCCGCCTCATCACTCAGGTGTGCCCCAGAACAATTACTCATTTTTACAATGTTGCACTTTTCTTTCTCAGTGTAACCATAAATTCCCCAAGCTGAGGGGTAGACAGAAAAAAAATCTGCCAGTATGTTTCAAATTTATCCAAATCCTTGTCTACTGTAATCTAATGGAATAGGTAACTTTAACCTTAAAGCAATTTAAAGGACTAAGCAAAAGGATTAACGACATTGCTGACTGTAACTGTCAGCTACAGCCAAGACGTAAGTAAGGCCAAAACAGGCCCTTATATGAATACTTAGATAACAAAAAAGGTTGCTTACTAGACAAGAGGTTAAGTCCCTATCCCTGTAATTTACATGCCTACCAGGTATTGCACATACCCAGAAAAAATTATTCACTAATGTCATTTTGTTCATCCAAAGTTTTGCAAAGCTAATGCAAAGTAAAAGAGCACTTGCCTAGCCTGTGTGTGTGTGTGTGTGTGTGTGTGTGTGTGTGTGTGTGTGTGTGTGTCACTCCATTAGAATCCTTTTTGTTTTTCCAAACAGGGTTTCGCTATGTAGCCCTGGCTGTGCTTGAACTCACAGAGATAGTCCTACCTCTGGTGTGCACCATCATTGCCCAGCTACATCAGAATCCTTCTATCAAGTAGTCTAAAAGGCATTAAGAAATAACATTATAAATTACAACTGGATATCTTGTTACTTCTCAGTTAGTGTCTACTTGAAGGCCTAGCCCAAAAGTTCACCCATCCTACCAGATCAAGGTGAAAAACAGCACCAAGATACCCTCCTCGGACAAGCACTTACATCCGGTCGGTGGAAGAGTGGTCTTTCTTCCCTCTTTCCCTTGGATTTCCCTGGCATCTTACAATATTTTACTTTGAATGTCTAAAAATAGTATTCCAGAATCACAGCACTATACTAGTTTTAGTACTGAAAATTTTAATTCCACTTCCAACTTGTTACAAGTTAGGAAACTATATTTCAAGGGACAGGAGTGGATCTTCAGCCAGTAACAAAAGTACTCATTTATTTGAAGGGAAAATGAGGTCCAGATTGGACATTGATAACTTTAGAGATTAAAATATATATTTTTTATTTTTACGTATTGATCTCAGGCTTCACTCATGCCAGGCAAGTGTCCTGTCACTACACTATATTCCTTCCTCAGAAAAGAGATTAGCACCCATCACAGCCTCTGTAATTCCGGCAAAAAAGGACCTGAAAGTCTTATCTAGGTTCCATGGATGGACAGATGAACACACGGCAAACACACACACACACACACACACACACACACACACACACACACACACGCACAAAATAAATTTAAAAAAATTCAAAGGCTGGGCATGGTGGTGTCCCCAGCAGTCCACAAAGAGGGGCAGGAAGATCTCTGTGAATTCCAGGCCAGCCTTGTCTCAGAACAGTGAGTTTGAAGCCAGCCAGGGATACTCAGTAAAACTGTTTCAAAAAAAATAAAAACAGATTCAATAGCATAAGGCTGCCTGGCCTTGTGATGCAGTCCTGTAGTTCCAGCTTTTGAGGAGTTTATGGAGTATATGAGGATCCAAAGCTCAATGAATCTGAGAGGGATTCAGGAGAATCAGGAGGCCTTTAAGGCCATCCTGTAGGACTTAGAAAGACAGCTTGGTTGCAACAAATTAGGAAAGCACATGTCCCATGTGGGTAAAGAGAATGTAACAGTGTTACTAATCCTCACAGCATACTGAAAAGTGACCTAAAAGAGATGGACACTAGCGTTTGGAAATGTGAATACTTCTAACACAAATGATGATTATGTTGAGTGTGGCAGGTCCTGCCTGTACCCCGACATCTGGGAGGCTGGAGAGAGGGGCCTAAACTGGTAGCCATCCTAGGTCCCCTAGCTTCCAATCTGCGCTACGCAACAAGGCCTGGTGACAGCACTGTCTGCGGTATTATGTATTTATGAGAAAGCCAGCAAAGTATAATGAAAAATAATGAATAGAGAGTCAATGTTTCCAAAAGAGACTTTCCTTTCCTAACTTATGGTCTTAACATCTCTAGGCACTGATTACAAAATAACTTAATGTTAGCTAATGTAACTCTATGGCTTTTTTAAAACATTAATTTTATTTTTAAAGTAAACTAAAGTAAGTACTTTCTCTTAATATCATGGTATGTTTATTATGGACCTATTGGAAGCATGATAAAGACTGAACTAAAAGAAAAAAATCTCAATTGGGCAGGATTAGACATTTGAAATGTGCCTCTTGTTAATCTTGGTGAGTGTGAAGGCAATGTTGATTAACACACTTAAAATGAAAGACACACACATTAATTTGATAGCGTATACAAAATATATTCGATGAATTTTAGGAAAACCATTTCTCTGTACATTTAGTTGGCTTTATGGTAAGTTACAGTAACAACAGAACAGGAGTTAAATATTGAGTGTGAAGAGCAGAGAGCCGAGATGCAGAGGCACTAACGTGGCAGTGGGCATGCAGTGGCACTAACATAGTCCCAGCCCCGGGAGGGCAGAGGCAGGTGGATCTCTGAGTTCAAGGCCAGCCTGATCTATAAGAAGGAGTGCAGGACAGCCAGGGTTACACAAAAAAAAAAAAAAAAAAAAAAAAAAGATAGAGACTGGGGAGCTGGAGATATGGCTCAGTGATTGAGACCATTTAACTGTTCTGGGAGGGAACAAGCTAGGTTCACAACACCCACACCCATCAGCAAGCGCACAAGCGCCCATAACTCTAGATCCAGGGGACTCCTACTTGTTTGACCTCTACAGGCACTGCACTCCCAGGCATGCACATGCTAATGCACATTCACACACCCGTGCCTTCACAAAATAACTCTCTAGAAACAATGAACCCACCCCAACCCCAGATTGGAATCTTGGTCCTCTACTATTAAGCTGCACAACTTCAACACGTTAACTGTACCATCTTGGGTTCCAACTTGCCTTGAGTGTGAGACAGAATTCTAAGAATCAAGGCTAGATAGCATGTGTAGTGGAGTCTGAGGCAAGAGGACGGTTGGAAGTTCCATGCCATCCTGGGCTATGTGAAACCCTGTGACAAAAACAGAGTGGCAGTGGAGAAACAGCTGGGTAGCTAAGAGCACCTGCAGCTCTTGGACAGAATAGGGCCCAAATTCTATCACCCACATGGTGGCTCACAACCACCTGTAACTCCAGTTCCAGGGGATCCGATGCCACCCTCTTACCTCTTTGGGCACCAGGCAGGCATGAGGTGCAAACATGCATGCAGGCAAAACAATCACACACGTAAAATAAAGTGTATCTTTAAAGTACTTTAATGAAATTAAAAAACAAAACCTACACACATACACACAAAGTAACAGAGCTGGGAACATCCAAGTTTCACGTCTCTGGATCTTTTATTCTCTACCCTAAAGTCACCTGCTTCGGCTTTACACCGATGCTGCAGGTTTGGCTTATATAACCAGGGATCTCGTTTTAATTTTTTTCCCTTCAGGGGCAGTTTGGGAGGACACACAGTTTGAACGGGGAGGGGTCCCACTCTATAGCTCAGGCTGGCCTGAAACTCACTGTGTAAACCAGACTGAATTGGAACTGGGGGCAAATCCTCTTCAGTCTCCCAAGAGCCAGGATTACAGTTCCCAGCCACTAGGCTCCGTTTAACGTGAAAGCTTTTCTGCATCTCTGCCTCTGAGAGCAAGATATAGAGCATGTGCCCTCTGATCTCAGTCAGCATTCAAAANAAAAAAAAAAAAAAAAAAAAAAAAAAAAAAAAAAAAAAAAAAAAAAAAAAAAAAAAAAAAAAAAAAAAAAAAAAAAAAAAAAAAAAAAAAAAAAAAAAAAAAAAAAAAAAAAAAGAAAAGAAAAGCAAAACAAAAGCAAAAGCAAAAAAGGATTTAAAAACAAGAAACAGCAACAACGCACAAATGAGGATCAGGGTTTCCTCGATCCTCACCTCAATCGGAAAATTCTCAACTCAGAATAGCAAGTTGGTAAAGAACTAGCCAAGTTTTGGGACTCTTCCTTTTGAACTCTTTTGAGTAACCCTAAACTGTCAGGTGTCCAGGTAGTAATTTCAATGGTAAAGACTTTCACAGTAGTGCTTGAACTTGAAACCACCATAAATTATTCTTTTTGGCGTCTCCACTTTAGAGCAATTCAACACTTTACATACACGCAGTTTTTATTATTATGCTTCTCCCCCAACCCACCATTAAGTTATAAATGAAAACTCTAACTGAGCTCCTCCATTCCACACCGCAACTCAGCATACTGAAGTCTGAATTTACAGTCCCTCGACAGCTCTCCTACCTTAACTTTCTTTATAAGTTAAAATACTTTTTTCCCCCTAATACTCTTAAGAAATACAAAGACTAAACAAAGTTTCAAACCTAGGTGAGACTTTCACCCGAAGCCCACCAACTTTTGTTGCAAATTTATCTTTTAAAGGGAGCTGAAGGGAAACACTGGGTGTTAAAAATACAACAAGAGAGAGGAGACAGAAAGCCAGCAAGTGAGATGAACACTGAGCCTGGACCCAACACAGGTCAGTCAACCAGAGCCTCTGCCAGAAAAGGCCAGGTAACATTTTCTCTTGTGTAAGTTTCTTTGTCTCTCGGCCTACCAATGAAACCTCCAGCACATTTCCAAACTATTGTATTTCACCAGTAGTTAGAATACTTCCCAAAGGAATCCCTTTCTCAGTCGTGAACTCGCTTTTAAAGATCTTTCTGACTATGTATGGTTCAATTCCAAGACTACAAACCTCCTTTTCCAGAGGACAAACTTAAGACAAAACAAAAAAACAAAACAAAAACCAGGAATAGATTCTCCGAAGGCTCTCAGACCTTCCTCGCATTCTCTGAACAGATATCTAAGTTCCCAATAAACAATGAACCACAAAAGTACAGACTAAACGGGGAAGAGGAAGTATTAGAATATCCAAACAGCACGAAAACCCCACAGTAGCCTCTATCGTCCCAGTTTACTACCACCCCCAACTTCCTACTTCCACCGAGGACTCATCGATTCCCGCTCGGGTGGAGATAAAACGATTCACGAAGGCAGCAGGCGCTGGCCAGTCGGGGACGGAGTGCTTTCACTGCGTGGTGGAAGGAGGCTAGCCAAGGGCTGGGCAGAGAATGGGAAGCTGGGTGTTATGGGGGAGGGGGGATTTAGGGCGCCAGGGCTAATCCCGGCCAGGGCCCGCGGGTGGAAGGGGCAGCAGGCGAACCTCCCGGAAGGCGAGGCAAGCCGGTGCGCGGGGCTTGCGGGTCGCGAGCAGGGGAGGACGCCGGCGACCGCGCCGGGGGCGGGTGGCGGGCCGCACAAGGGAAGCGGCTCCGGTCGAGCGACTGTTTGGGGTGCGAGAGCTGGCCTTCGCCGCCGCCCGAGACCCCTCCGAGCTCACACCTCAAACCTGCTCTTGGTCACTCCGTTCACGTCCCTCCTCATGGGGCCGGCGGGTGCGGCCCGGGCAGGGCACTGCGGCGTGCGGAGTGCAAAGATACGGGGCCAGGGCAGGCCCCGGAGTTCCGGGAGCGGGAGGCGGCGGCGGCGGCAAGGCTCGGCTCGGCTCGCCCGGCCGACGCGGAGGAGAGACCGCTCGAGTCCCCACGGGGGCCTCCACCACCGCCCGCGGCGTCCGCGGCCGCGATGACTGCCAGTCACTAGCTCGGTCCTCTCCAAAGCCTCAACTTCAACCCAAAACAAAAACACTCCCCACCTGCCAGCAACGACGCTCCTCATTGGGCAGAACCGCCCGGGCCTCGGAACGCCGGGGGAGGGGAGGAGCGCTCGGCGGCGGCGGCGGCCGCGGCGACGGCGCGAGCCCACCCCTCCCCCACCCTGCGCAGCCCCGGACGGTGAGCCCGCGAGCGCCTGGAACGTGGGGGTGACCGGGCGCGAGCCCACCAGGACCAGAAGAGGCAGGGAAGTGCCCAAGGGCGCGCCTGCTTCTGTGCGCGCGTGTGCGTGTGTGTGTGTGTGTGTGTGTGTGTGTGTGTGTGTGTGTGTATGGGGCACGGTGTGTTTGTGTGTGTGTGTGTGTGCGCTGTGGGGCGGGTGCGAGAGCGCGCGTGCCCGCGGACCGGCGAGAAGAGCAGAGCAAGGACCGAACATCACCGGATCCCCTCCAGCACTGCGAGGACTCCCTGGCATGTAGCGACCCACGCGGAACCCGAGCTTTGAGCCTAGGGTTCCCAGCCCTGATCTGATCACTTCCCCGGCGACCTGAGCTGGCACCCACGTCTTTCTGACCACCCAGCACCCGTCCTCTATCACTCACTGTCGCCTTGAACCCAAAGTGCAGCAGGCGGTCCCTGCTTGGAGCCATTTTCCTCCGCTTTCTAGACGTCTCTAGGTTGGGGCAGTGCTGTCGCCGCCGCCGTAGGTGCTGCCGCCGCCTCCCCCACCCCGGTGAATTGCATTACGGGGTGCTGCAGGGAGGCCTGGGGGACCGCTGCGGGGCGGATGGCTCTCAGTGCCAGGCTCCAGAAGGCAGGAGCTGGATGCGCTAAGAGGAGGACGTAGCGCCAGATCTGCACAGGAGCTGGCAGCGAGGCTACACCTCGGGATCAGGGGGTGCAATGCCCCAGCCCAGTACCCATTCCTTGGGCCGGGGAAGGGGCTGGCGTCGATCGGGTGGGGGCCAACAAGGCACAAGGGCCATTGGCGTCCCCGCCCCTCCGACCGCTGGCGCCCAATGGGCTGCAGTGGCTGCTCACCCTCCAATCAGAGAGCTGGTTGGTGAGAGCCACGGCGTGACGCCATTTCGGCGGGAGAAACAAGCATGTAGGAGCGAGTAGGCGGGGGCGGTTGCCCATAGGAAACTCTAACTTCCATTGGATTTCGCTCCTAGTATAAAAGGTAGTCTGTCATCTTTTTATGTTAACTTAAGCCTTCAAGACTCCCAAAATCTATGACCTATTTTCCACGAATTATGAAACAACCAAGAATGAAATTGCTCCGCCAGAGAGAAACATTACAAAATGTACCAAACCTGAAATATTAAAAACTACCATAAATCCTAGCCGTCCTCATTAGACCGCAATACTGCTTCCAATTTTATACTCAAAGCAGGTATGAGTTTGTCGTCAGACCGTTTATAATTAGATTTAGAACTCGAAAAAGATGAACATTTAAGAGCAAAAGTGTTGAGCCGGGCGTGGTGGCACATGCCTTTAATCCCAGCACTCAGGAAGCAGAAGCAGGCGGGTTTCTGAGTTTGAGGCCAGCCTGGTCTACAAAGTGAGTTCCAGGACAGCCAGGGCTATACAGAGAAACCCTGTCTCGAAAAACCAAAAAAAAAAAAAAAAAAAAAAAAAAAAGAGCAAAAGTGTTACAGTATTACATGAAATAAGTAAATGTTTACAAAGAGAGAGAGAGAGACTGAGACTGGTCCTCTTTTTAAAAAATAAAAGAGCAAAATGTTGTGAAACTTTTTATTAAAAAAACTTATCATTATAGTCCCTAAAATACAATTTTCCTTTTTTTTGTTTTGTTTTGAAATTGTTTATGACGCCTGTTCTGGTTGTCTCTGCCTCCAGTTCTAGCATTAAAGGCATTTGTCACGCCTGATCGAACATTTTTTTTTCCTGATGAGGTATTAAAAAACTTTAAAAAACTTAGTTCTTGGACCCACAAAAACCTAGGTCCACATGTGACATTCTCTATGAATCCCACTTTTTTTTTTAAATGCTTATGTGAGTACACAATTGCTGTCTTCAAACACACCATTAGAACATACCAGAAGAGGACATCTGATTCCATTACAGATGGTTGGGAGCCACCATGTGATTTCTGGGAATTGAACTCAGGACCTCTGGAAGAGCAGTTCATGCTCTTAACTGCTGAACCATCTCTCCAGCTCCCCTCACCCCCCCCCCCATGCTTTTAAAAGTATTTACTTCAGGCAGTGAAAAAAAAAATCAAAGTTTTGCGGCATCCAAAAGCTGTTTCTCCCAGCAAGAATTACTGATGAAGGTTTAACTTCAAATCAGGAAAAGGTGAGAAAGAGAAAAGATGGCAGAGACAAGTCAAGTATGGGACAGAAAAAAAACATCTGGCCTCCACGGTCTACCAACTGTGCCGTAGTACTCAGTGAAGCTGTTGGGTTTCTATTTGGATTTTTGAGAGGTTAACAAATGGAAATACTTAACGAATAAGATTTTATAGTAACTGTAATCCAACAAGGTAATCCAAATCTGTAATGCCGCTTAAGGACTACTTGAGGTCAGAATCTTTCTGGGCTCACTAGAGACATTGTCTCAAAGATACAAATCACAAACAAGAAAAGCCTATACCCCAGCACTTGGGAAGGGAATGCAGGAAGATAAGAGAGTTTAAGGTCAGGTTCAGCAACACAAGTTAAAGGTCTGGCTGGGCTACATGAAACCTAGTCTCAAAAAACATAGGCCAGCCTGGTCTCCACACTGAGTTCCAGACCAGCAGGGCGTCAGAATCTGTCTTAAAAACAAAACAAAACAAACAATAAAAAACACAGAGGCACATTTCTTTTTATCAAAGAAATTTATTTGCATGTAAAGAAAGTTTTATTTTTGTGTTGTTTTAAGGGGGAAAATCCACAGATTTTTATCCACTTTCAAAAAATGAAAAAAAATATTTACAGAACAGACATACACACAGAAAAGCAAATTAGAAATGCCTTTAAGAAAACACCCTTCCCACGGCTCCTGATGTACATTTTTAAACTCAAATTTTAAATCTCAGCTCTATAGTTGAACATTTTCCCAACCTAGTTTCTAAGATAATACTTCCTGTCTCTCCAAAACGTGACTCCAAGACAAATGACAGGAGGACATGGCTAAGGATGAAGATAAAGTAGAGCACAAAGATTACCCAGGGATTGTTTATGTTTTCTATACTGACATCTGCTGGGACCAGTGAGGACACTATGTGACCCACTGGCTCTCCTGAAAATTCATGATATATTGCTGTTACAGATTTTTCAGGCCTTGGCCTGACAAAAGGAAAATCCAATTCAAGAGTTATCAACCTCAAGCTGGCTTTGGCAATTACATCAGGTCCAGTTGCTCACCTCGAAAACACTTGTTTTAAGATACACTGAAATATTCTTGTACATCAGAGCAGATTTTTGTCCAAAGATCCTTAACATGAAGCCCAAAGACAGAAGAATCAGGTCAAACTAAAAGAGTACATAAACTCCAGCAGCAGCAGCAGCAGCAAATAGGTACACGTTGACTTCATGTCTTTGCCGTCTTTCAAACAGGAGGGTGAGCACACCTGGATGGGAGGGAGGTGTCCCAGGCTTGGTTTATCCTGCCGCTTCTCCTCCACCCTGTGGAGAAATGCAGTGCTCCCTGGTTCCCAGGCAGGGTGAAGCAGTTTAGCCCCGGCTCCCTGTTAAGCAAGTTCAGATGCTGGGTCATTGTGTGGGGTGTGCCCATCAGCAATTCAGGGGCTTATCCTTCATCCAGATCCTAACTCGGGATTCTTTGATCTGGGATGAAGACAGAAAGAGAGAAAAGCTTCCCAGTTTACTGATTTTGGTATTTGTTGACTCTGCTCGGGGGGCCTGAGCCCCTTATACTATGCAGTACATTTCCCCATGAGACTGTCCCCACCCACAACAAAATGAAACCCCATATAACAACTTTCCTGCAGAAACTAAGAGGATAGGATTCAGAACCAGGTGGCAAATTTCTGAGAAATCCAACCTGGCTTTATCTGAGACACCGCACGGCTCCTATGTCAGCACCACGAGAGAAAGCACTCCAATACACCCTGCCCATGTCACCCAAGACGCCAGGCTCTGATAGGGGAACAGATAACTTTCCTTGCTCCACTTTCCAATATTTTGTTTCCTATTTATTGCCTTGGGACACAGAAATGGCAGAGTTGTTGAAAACCAATGACCAGAAAAGGGAGAACGCCAAGAAAAAAAAAAGAGAGAAATATGAAAGAAAGCCTCAGTAGATTTTCCAAGTCTATGCTAACTCCAACCTGCAGTGTTGGATGTAGAAATCGTCCATATCTGATGAAGTCACTCCACTTATAACACACACAAACATGAATCACCTGGCTTTTGTTTGTTTTGTAATCCAGAAGAGTTGTGCTGGGGATTACGCCCCACCCCCACCCCGCTGATACAGAT
This sequence comes from Mus minutoides, assembly GCA_902729485.2. NCBI lineage: Eukaryota > Metazoa > Chordata > Mammalia > Rodentia > Muridae > Mus > Mus minutoides. The sequence continues at coordinate 1,044,654 of LR749954.1, read as the reverse complement.
CCCAAGGGAATCATCAGGAATGGCACAGTGCAGGTGGTGAAATCAAAGTAAGGCCGCGGACTTTTGAGAGGACCCTCCAAATACTGAGAACTTCTGTTGCACTCAAAACGGTCTCCTGCATTTCTCTATTTATGAGGTCTTCCTTTGATGTCCCTCAGAATCCAGACTCAGACCTGTTTCTCCAAAAAGGTCCGACTGTGTGCTACACGGTAGCAAGGTTTATCTTCATGCTCACTTAGCATTCCAGGCCCTAATCACTTCAAGTGAGCTGGAAACTGGTTTAAGTGAACTATGGCTGCTTTTTTTTTTTTTTTAAACTGTTTATCTCGGGGAGCATACAGTGGAGTGATTTAAGTCTGAACTCCTCCTTCTTGCGATGAAGAGAAACAAAGAGTCCAGCTCTTAGGAATGGCATCAGCTCTCCTGCAAACAAAATGCTGGGATGTAGACTTTTGGCACATTGTGGAAGTAGGAGAACTATTAATTCTATACTGGTTTTTAAACGATAGGGTATAGACTCTGAAAACAAATGTATACCCCCCAAAGCCACCCTTCCTTTTTAATGAAAGAAGATAAATCTTTTATCTGCATAGGGAGGTAACTCACTCCTAATATTCCTATGGTGTCTGAACCCTGTGAAAAACCTCCAAAGATAATAGTTTTGGTTTTTCTATTCAACTCCAAAGACAGGCTGTGATTAGCTCTGTGGGCCTGGCGCTGCAGCGTAAGCACGAGCTGCAAGCTCCCCACCAGGCAAGACTGGCTACCTGCCTCCTATCGTTCTGAACCACAACCTTCATAGATTTAGGAACAAACATTGCATAAAAACAAACATCAAGGATTAAAATATTACAAATAAATAACTAAAATAATTTTCCCTCCCCCGATCACTCCTAAGAAACAGACAGCAAACATTGCTTTAAGTGTCCAGAACTGCCAACGTCCTTCCCTTGCCCACGCTTCCAATGGACATCTCCCACAGGTCAACAACCTTCATGCGAACGCATCAAGGAATGTATTGCTTTTTCATTTTCTGCCCAGCCCTTCAAATACATGCACTAAAATGAGTTTAAAGCATGTCCTGAAAATGGAAAAAGGGAGAAAAATATATGAATATTTCCCACAACAATTTCCCACCCCTCCCTCTCTACACCCTCTCCCACCACCCCTCTCCCCTTCTTAAGCAAGTAATTTATTCATTGCTTTCTGGCAAAGAAATATGACTTGTTTCTGAACCAACCAACCACATGGCTTCGGCAGCAGGGTCTAGATGTCTGTTTATAAATGTACCCAGCTTGGTGTAGAGGCCATGCCCTTTAGGACTCTAAGCACTGACAGGGCCTGTCTGACTCACCCCTCAGGTTGGTTTACATATATCATTAGTTTCTCCTCTGGACATGTCTGTTTAGAAAGTTAGGTTAATTGCCAATCAGGGCCACATCCATGAGATCATCATCTTCCTCCCCAATCATGAAGTCAGGGCTGAGCCTGGAAGGCCTGTCTGCAGATAAGATAGGGTTATTTGTCACAGATGACGTCTGATCTGAGGAAATGGGGGATTTAGACCAGTTCTCTGGCTTCATACTGTGAGACTTCTTCTTGTCTCTGTCTTTGTCTCTATCCCGGTCTCTATCTTTGTCTTTGACTTTCTTCTTTTCCTTTTTGTGCTTCTTATGCTTCTCTGTGCTGTACTCTGGAAGTGGACGGATACCATCCTCTGAGCTGGGACTGTTCTGGTAGGATCTCTCTGCTATAGAGGAGCCTGACTCACTTTCACTGTCCACATTCTGTGGTGTATATGCTGGCGACTTACTGTGGCTGGGAGACCCTCGTTCATGCTTTGGAGTGGAACCACTGATCAGTGGAGAGCCATAGTTCTTTGATGAGGCTATCTGTGGCCTAAGCCCATCTCCACCACTTTCTCCAGGTTTCTGTAGCGTCACTTTGGCTTTGATGCTCGGGGAGCCTCCGTCGTGCTTGCTGATAATTATTTTTGCCACACCCGTACTCCCCACATTTTTTGACTCTGAAGTCTTCTTAGAGGAATCCACTGATCCCCCAGAAGTAGAAACCTTTGATTTGTCTTTATCGCTTTTCTCACGCTTGCTCTGGAATTCCCCTCCTGACATGTTATGTTTGGAGGACATGGGATGGTTAGAGGAATTTGTGCTTACGCCCATCTGACTGTCTATTGGATCCTCACCCCCAGGCCCACTGGTAACCACCCCATGCTTCAATTTATCTATGACAGCTGTCAAGGAAGGCTTCTTATTCCTACTGGGAGATTTCCCTTTGGAACTCCCATGTTGATTCTGAGAGGATGACATGGAAGAACCACTTGAGGAAAATGAAGAGGAAGATGGTGTACAAGAATTAGATGCTGGAGGAGTTTTTTGAGACACTGAGCCTGAGGATGCTGACCCTGAAGATGACTTCATACCAGAGCTTGAACTAGTTCCTGACATATGAGAACCACTGGAACCTGAACTAATAGGGGACTTGGCTTTAGAGGATGGGGGGGTCCCAGGAACAGGCTTCATTGGAGAGGCAAGCTTATCTGAGCCTCCAGGAGGCCTTGAATGGGAAGGGGATATGTTTGGTTTACTTATAGAAGGATTCATAAGGGAAGATGGCTTGCCTTGAGGTTTCATCTTGGTGTTGCTAGACCCACTGCTCAGTCCATGTTTGGTAATGGGAGAGGAGCCTGGCTTTCCCCCAGACTGAGATGAATTTTTGGACTGGCTGGATCCAGAAGACCCTTGGCTAGAATACATACTGCCACTGAGCTTAGAACTTGATGAGCCTTCTGATTTACTGCTTTTCATCTTGCCTGAGGTGGAAGCAGAAGCTAAGGAAGAGGAGGAAGAATGACTATGGTGGCTTTTGCTGCCTGAGGAAGACACAGAACCACTGCTCGTGTACTGACTGTGAGAGGAGGGCTTGCCCACCATCACTGTCCCTTTAGGAATCTGAATGGTGATCTTGGGAATGGGTGGTGTGGCGACACCTGGGGGCGTCTGAGATCGTCCTGAACTACCTGGGGATTTGGACCCACCCGTACTGGTAGGTGGGGTGAAAGGTCTATTAGAAGAACTGTGAGATGGGGATTTTCCCTCGGTGTCTGCCTTCTTCCGCTTTGGAGGCTTATCCTTACTCTTCCCATCATTGGAGGGAGTGCGGCTGCGCTTGCCTGGCTTGCTGTCTGACCCTGGACCTGATCCACTGCTAGCGCCTGTGCCATTGCCTTCCTTCACCCTCTTTTGAGTTTTTTCTTTCCCTAATTCTCCAGTGGTCAGTAAAGGACTCTGACTCCCACTGTGGTGCTCCATCAGATCTGCAGCAGCCAAAGCCTTCCCGGCTACTGACAGAATACTGAAGTCCACCGTGTCAGCCTGGCTGCTGCCCTTCAGCTTTGGCTCCCCATTGTCACCTCCCAGCATCGGCATCCCCAGGGTACCCAGGGCCTGAGATGCAAATCCTCGGAAATCATCATGATCCCCACTCTGACTACTCTCATCAAAATACTCCTCTCCAAAACCACTTTGGCTTTGGCTGTTCAACAAATCAGGATTGAAATCTACTCCGTCAGGGAAAAAATGATTGGTAGGAGAATCACTACTGGGGCTTCCAGCAGCATCTGCAATAAGGTCAGCTGGATCAGTGTATGGATTTTCATTATTATTAGTTTGAAAGACATCAGAATCAAAGAGGGCACTCTGAGAATGCCCAGAACTTGAGGAATCTCGAACAGGGGTGCCAATGGGTGGGCAGTCATCGCTCGTGCTGGGAAGCTTTGAAGCTTCTTCGGCAATATCTGAAAGAATATCAGTTACATCTGGGCCAATGCTGTCTGAACTGGACAGTCGGACCATCCTCTGAATACTGGGCTGGGGGTGAGATACTGGCTGTGGGTAAGTTGTTGGGGGAGTACTACACTGGCTTGGAGCTGGGGTGATATGAGGTGTATCCAGCGCATCAGCGGCCATGCTGACGTCAAACATAGGGTTCTGGGAGTCGACATCCATGGAAAAGAGCTCCCTCTGGAAATCGTCTTCAGTCTGGTGCTTGGGTTTGTCAGGTGGGACTCTTGATGACTTCTTCTTCTTGGACTTGTTGCTCCCCGAGCACATTTCCATCCGGGGTGATCCGGAAGAGGAGTTCTGCCTTTCTAAAGGGCTGCTTCCATAAAGGGTTGAGAAATCTTGGGCAGGGTTATCTTTAAGAAGGTTCATGAGCATCGGGTGGTTCTTGGTGTTGCCGGCCATCGAAGAGACAGGTGGCGGCGTGTGATGAGGAGGGGTCGGACTCGAGCCAATGGTAGACCCCCCGTTCCCTGTGATTTGCAACAAACTGGTAAGAATTGGGTTCTGAGACACCTTGCTGAAGTCCTCCCCATGGCCCACCGACTCATGCCGATCTTTGATGCTCATGCTCATATTAAACAAGGTGGTAATGGGACCCCCCGGAAAGGTGTTGGTTGGTGTAGTGGTACCACTCATTGGGTTGTTGCCTGTGGTCATGCCATACCCTGGGCTGCTAGCCGGGGGCAGGTTCTTTTTCACCATGTCTTCAACTGTCTCTGCAATGAGAGACAGTGCTGGGGTGTCAGCCTGTATGGTTTCAGCCTTCCTCCGAATAGCCCTCATGGTCACAGGGATGGACATACATCTGTAAGATAGGAGAAAACCACCTAAGTTAACACGACGCTGGTGATGAATAAAATCATCATTTGGAACAAAAGGCTCTACTTTTGCCTGTGATTTACATAAGCCTCAGAAAACAGCAGTTAGCAATTTTTACATAAAGCAAGTAATCTGTAATACAAGAGAAATTTAACAAATGCCAAATTGTCGAATATAAAAGGAATTGCGATCCAACAGAAAATTAACTGTTTATGAAACACACAAAAACCAAACCAGAGTCCAAAAACAATTTACACTGAGCTAAAAGAAAGTCGTCAAGCGTGGGTGGCATGGGAACTTCGAGTTCAAGGCAAGTTTGAACTACAACAGCCAGACCCTGTCTCAAAAATGAAAAATATGGAAGAAACTTGGGGAGGAAAAGTAATGATAATTAAACTTAGGAGGAAAATATCTTCCTTTTGGAGGGGTTCCACATGGTCACAGGTGATAAATATGAAACCACTAAGAAAGACACTGGCAATAGCAAAAGCCGCTCTGTGGAAAGTCCTGTTGCTGGTCTGCAGTACTAGTAATCTTAGCACAGACCACTTTGAGCTTCTGGGTAAGTTTACATTCTCAACAGACTTTTTAAGACATTTTGCTTTACTATTGTGTGTTAGCAAATTTTATCCTGAGCCAAACACTGATATTTTGGGCATTATAACTATTAAGTGTTTTATCTTCAAGATTTTGACAGTTTTACTTGAAAGGTGCTGGGGATATGTAAAATGGACAGCAGTGTTCCAATCAAAGTTAATCGGAATCTATTAACATCAATTTTGAGGCTGAAGATGGGGATCAATTACTACAGTGCTTGCCTACCATGCACACAGCCCTGGGTTTCCTCCCCAGCACCAAACAAACCAGGTAGAGTGGCTTATGCCTCTGATGAAAGCACTCAGGAATCTAAGGCAAAATGATTGGAAATTCAAGGTCAGCCTTAATTACATTATCAAGGCCAGCTTGGAATACACAAGGCCCTGCCTCAAAACTTAAATAAATAAAGGTCCAGTCCACAGAACCAAAGCTGCAGGATCTCCAGGACACAAGTCAACAGCAGGCTACCTGAGAGGAGCCTCAGTGAGGATCCAGGATTGATCGTGAGGCAGAAGACAGAGGCCTCAAACCAGATCAAAGATTCACTGCAATGAACATTTTTAAGGAAAGCGATTTGAGCATACTTCAGGACTCACTGTGACACAGTACAGCTTCCCCCCCCCCAAAAAAAAACCAAACAAACAAACAAACAAAAAAGCTTTTTGTTTTCTTTTGAGTATGAGGTTGCAAGGGCAGAGGGTGGCTGTGGGGGATGGGGAGATGAGTGGGACTGAGGTGTAGAATCTGAAATTCACAAAGATCAATAAGAGTTTAAAAAAAAAAAAAAAAGTAAATGAAATCTCTTTTTAAAAATAGGCTGTCAGAAGCCGGGCGTGGTGGCGCACGCCTTTAATCCCAGCACTCCGGAGGCAGAGGCAGGCGGATTTCTGAGTTCGAGGCCAGCCTGGTCTACAAAGTGAGTTCCAGGACAGCCAGGGCTACACAGAGAAACCCTGTCTCAAAAAACAAAACAAAACAAAACAAAACAAAACAAAACAAAACAAAACAAAAAAAAGGCTGTCAGGCCCCTACTTTAGAAAGAAAAATTTCAAAATTACATATTTTTTTTTTGGTTTTTCGAGACAGGGTTTCTCTGTATAGCCCTGGCTGTCCTGGAACTCACTTTGTAGACCAGGCTGGCCTCGAACTCAGAAATCCGCCTGCCTCTGCCTCCCAAGTGCTGGGATTAAAGGCGTGAGCGACCACGCCCGGCAAACAAAACAAAATCAAAATTACATATTAATGCTTCCAGGAAGCTTGCTGGTTTAAATGTTAACTCCCCCCACACAGCTATATAACATAGTATATGTGAAAGAAGAGGAAATGTTAAAGAAAAAAATACTAACAATTTAGGCAAGGAATGACGATGCCTGCCCTTTAATCAGAACAAGGGGAAGGAATTCAAGGCCCACCTGGTCTAAACAGTAAGTTCTATGGAGGCAACAATGAGAGTGTGTCTTTAAAAACAAAGTGTATTTTTCAGCTATCACCTTAAATGTATAGCAAGGCTTGAAATTACCACCTTTATCCTTATTGTGTATATAGTGATTTTTAAATAACAAACAAAAAACTTTACATTTTTTTAAAATCTCAAAGCATAAAAGTAGTAAATTTAAATATTTAAATTTAAATGGCAATGTTTCTCAATACTTTTAATTCATGTTAAACATAAACATATAGACCCTGGCTATGAGATATATCATGAGGATGCACACACACACACACAGTTAACCCCAGCACTCAGGAGGCAGTGGCAGGCAGATCTGAGTTCAAGGGCAGCCTGGTATATAGAGAGTTCCAGGACAGCCTTTCTTGAAAAATAAATGAATGAATGAATGAATGAATACATAATTGCATCCACACATTGTACAAATCTCAGTGAAATTCTTAGGAAAAAAGGGCCACTACTACCTTTGAACAACTTTGGCAATGAAGTCGTCTGTACAGATGAGTGCATCTGACAGCCCCTTGTAGAGTTTACAGCTCACATGGGTTGAGTCTTGCACATCCATCACCACTGAAAGACACAATGTGGAAGTGATCCTTGTGATACATCCAGGTTCTCAATTGTTCAAGAAAGGATACCCTCAAGAGAGAGGCTAGCCACCCACACAACTCACCACACACAAGGGAGTCATTCACAGGGTGCTGAAAAGATACACTGAATCGAGATTCTGAGAGAGGACACACTTCAAACTGCAGGAGCCCAGGAGAATCTAAACAATGAGGAAAAAGATCATAACCATATTTAAGACATTAAACAAATAATTGTCTTTATGCAGGTAGTAACATCGCCAATTGTTCACCAGGCACGCACAAGGTACACATACATACAGGCAGGCAAAACATTCATGTATATAAAATAATTAAAACAGAAAAACTTAAAAACAGCCTACATTGAGAGTAAATTCTGAAACCAAAAATGGCCAAGACTTTTGTTTCATTTTGTAACTTATGACATAGTCTTGTGTAGCGCAATTTACTCTTGAACCCCAAATCCTGTCTTAGCCTCTCTAACACTGAGATTACAGGAACTCAGGACCATACCCAGCTCTCAATTAGTCTTCTCATTTATTTGATGTAGCCAATCAGCACTATTACCGTAAAATTTCCGCGGTTAGGGTGGTTTGGTTGGTTTCTGAGGCAGGTTCCCGGTGCAGCCCTTGGCTGACCCTCACTGTGTCTGTCTGTCTGTCTAGAGCTACCTGCCTCTACTTCTGCCTCCTATCTAGTGCTGGGATTCAGTCACGTACAACATTAGCCTGAGTAAAACCTATTTTCATTTTGTTTGTTAAGTTTTTCTAGGCAAGGTTTCTCCGTATAGCTCTGACTGTCCTGGAAATCCCTCTGTAGGCCAGGCTGGTCTCAGTATCACAGAGCTCCACATTCCACCGGCCTCTTCCACCAAGCACTGAGATCTCTTTGAGGTTCAGACCAGCCTAGTCTACAGGAATACATAGTAAGACCCTGTCACAAAAAACAAACAAAACACAAACATGCACTGAGCCCAGATACATATAGACACACATAATATACATGCGTTACAGATGCGTTTTGGATGCTGGTTTTTTTTTTGTTGTTGTTGTTTTTGTTTTTTCGAGACAGGGTTTCTCTGTATATCCCTGGCTGTCCTGGAACTCACTCTGTAGACCAGGCTGGCCTCGAACTCAGAAATCCGCCTGCCTCTGCCTCCCGAGTGCTGGGCCTGGCTTTGGATGCTGTTTTAGACTTGCTTTGCTTTGCTTTGCTTTTTTTTTTCCCCAGGGCTAACAACTGAACCCAAGGCCTCAACAGTAGTAGGTAAGAACTGTACTTATACGCTACAACTTTAACCTGTTTATTTTCAGAAATGGTCTCTCTGTGTAGCTCAAAGTTCTACCTACCTCTGCCTCCAAATACTGGGATTAAAGGAAACATGACCACACCAGGCAATCTAGGTTTTCTTTGTTTTTTGTGGGGTTTTTTTTGTTTTGTTTTGTTTTTTCTTTTTAAAATTTATTTGGTGATCTAGCAAACATTCTAGTGGCACAGGCACAGATACCCACACATACATCGTTCACACAAGTTTGTAGGGTTTTTTTCCTTCTAATTCTTATTTTTAAAATTTTTAAAAAAGATTTATTTAATATTTATGAGTACACTGTGGCTATCTTCAGACACATCAGATCCCATTAGAGATGGTTGTTACCCACCACGTGGTTGCTGGGAATTGAACTCAGAACCTCTGGAAAACCAGTCAGTGCTTTTAATGGCTGAGCCATCTCTCCAGCCCCGAGGATGAGGAGTTTAAGTGCAGCTTTACCTGAATACCCAGTTCAATCTTGTCTGGGGGTATCTGAATACCTATCTCAAAACCATCTTTCTAAAGCAGTTCTGTGGATTTACATTCTATTTCTTGTTGCCTAAAACTTCTGCTGATAGATATTTAACACTAAATAACCATCACTAGAATACTGTATGACCTAGGGAAAAAACTAACTGATCAATGTGAGTAGCCAAAATTTGCATCAAAGCTTCAAGTAGCCAATTGTCTAAAGTATCCCTTTAGAATCCAGACAGAAAAAGGGTCATAGATCTTAGACTTTTAAAGATATATGACCGAATTGTATAAAGAATGGGGTGGAGTGGGATGGTATTTTAAAGGCTAAATCTACCACGCATAACAACCTAAACTGTAGTATTTAGACAAATCTATCTCAGTGCATTAAGATAGAAAAGTAAACACACACTGGCTAGTTATAGCACTATTTAGAAGAAGTGATCAGGAAGGGTACTGTAGACCTTAATGTTAACATATGAGAGGCTGAAGCAGGAGGATCACCTCAATTTCAAGACTAACCTGTAAAACAATGAATTTAAGGCTAGCCTGTCTTACAGTGAGCTCATCTCAAGAATAAAAACAAATCAATAGAAACTGTTAAGTCTCATAGACAGACAGTATCCATCAGCTGAAGTTTCAGGCAACAAGAAACAGAATGTAAATACAGAGAACTGCTTTATATTCACACACACACACACACACACACACACCCCAGTGGCAATGATTTTTACTATAAATGCCAATTGTAACAAATTAGTTCCCTCAAGATAATTCATGGTGACTAAATTCCTAATTGTGCTTGTTTTGTTTACAATGACATTCTAATTCTTTTGCTCTGGGTGTGGAATCAAACACCTGTGGTCTCTAAAGCTATCTGGATATTTCAATGAACTATATGGGTATTTCAATGAATTACCAAATTCAAGAACCATTGAAGAAGTGAGCACCTATCTCCCAGTAAGTTGATCAGAAGGAAAGAGAGTACCTTCTTTTAAAATAGTTCTTTTGACACAGCTTCCAATTAGAGTGTTATAGGCCACTTGGTGTCTGATCATATTCAAGATAAGAGGGACTCGGCCAGGGTGCTGGAAGGTGACTTTGCTGACCAGTGTTCCCTGCAGGCTCTGACCATCAGGAAGAGGAGCATCTTTATTGAGAAAATAGCAGTGCTGCTGACCTGGAAGAGCCTAGGCAAAAGAGGAATGCAAATGAATAGTATTTACTCACCAGTGAACCAACTCACAAACTATCCTGCAGTGGGCAGGAGGAATACCGAAGTATGGGACGTAGTAAACGTCACCTATCTATACAGACCTCTTTCAACTGATGTTATGAATGCCAACTAGTTATTCTTTAGCTAAAAGATGCCTGTTTATGAATGTATTATTGAGGTAAATTCCTAACTTAGCTAAAACAAAAACCACTTAGAAATTTACACTAGCAGTTTTTAAAGAATTACAAAGCCGTATCTTAAATAAAACACTCTATATAATTATACTTTAGCTGCAACTAGAGAGCTTCGAAGTTGTATAAACTAAGCATTCCTATGCAATTCAAACCCAGATGAGGTTTGGGACCTTTCATCCTTTATATGTGCCATCATTTGTTCTCCATATGTATTTAAAAGGCCTTTCTCATTCTAGCACTTAATGGGCTAGGGCTGAAGAGACAGCTCAGCAGTTAAGAGTCTGTACTGCTCTTTCAGACAACTTAGATTTGGTTCCCAGCACCCATCCATCCACATAGCAGTTCAAACCGACTGTAACTCTAATTCCAGGAGAATCTGACACCCTCTTCTGACCTTCATGTGTGGACAAATGCAGTAGTACACTTACATTCATACTGCTTTAGTATGTTTATGATGACTTTTTTTTGCCCAACTGAGGATGATTTAGCAATCTAAAAGAAAGCTATCAGATGGACCTCACTAGTGCTATAAAGAACCAACATTGTTGCAAATCCACAAGGCCTACTTACAGCATAAAATCGCATGTTGTGATTCAAAGGTAAAGGGTCAGGATCCTTTGACAGCTCAAACTGAGTGATGAGTTCATAGAGGGGCAGGTAAGTGGGCGGAGTCTCAAACAATGGAATTCCTGAAAATACAAGGACTGTTTGTATCGCTCACATAAGATCAAAAAGTGACAGCTGCACGGTCTTCTTGTGATCTTCCTATGCATTTGCCCACATACCCAAAAGTTCTTACAGAGCACTAGTACTAACTACTAGTACTTTCCTAACATCTGTACTCAGCAGCACTTCTTTGAAGCCAAAGGACTGCAAATTGTTTAAAATAATCTCAAGTTTTTCATTCTGATTTTAACAAGTTTTATCTCAATGGGTAAAACCTACCTTTATTACAGGCTGGCAAACATTTTAAAAAGCAAAGCTTACCTGTGCAATTTTGCAGTTTCTGAACAAATGCTTTAGATACTGGAATTGGCTGGGGAAATTTCAAGAAGAAACACGCAGGAAGATCAACACTGTTGGCACTAGTGACTGCAGAGAAAGAGGGGGTCCTTCAAAAAAAGAAGAGGGGGATATTTTCTACTTTAAAAACTATGAACACTTTTTCTTAGACAAGTATATAATGCATAGACCCACAAAGTCTATCAAAAGCTTACTTTTCTACTACCACAATTCCAAAATATATTACCTTATTCTGAAATACTTTAATTCTGAAGTATTTAAAAAAGTATGTATGATGGGGCTCAGGGTCTAGCTCAGTGTGAGGGAGTACACTTCCTATTTGTAGCCCTGGGTTCAAAACAAATATAAAACTCCAACTAGTTTATTCAGAACAAAGAATGTAGTCTATAGGGAATATTGGCATATATTAACCTGGTGGTTAATGATGCTAACTAGTATTCTAAAAGACCTGTATTCAATTCCAAATACCCATATGTCAGGTTATACCATCTCTAACTGCAGCCCCAGGGGATCTGATGGCTGCTTCTAGCCTCCAAGGGCACCAGGACAAAGGATGGTGCAAAGACCCACTTGCAGGCAAAATATACATACACAGAATAAAAAAACTACAAATGTGTGACAGTGTATGTTCTCCAGTACAGGACAGGCGTGCATGCATGAAGCAGAGGGAGACGTCTGACCATCCCAGGAAGATAAACGCACTGGGCTTGCAGCTCAAAAAATAGACCTCTCAACTTTAAAACTATCTTTATCTTACCATTTGTTGTCAGCTGGGTGTGACCCCATAATTAATGGGGCAATTGGGAGTTTGTACATAGCAGAGGTTCCTTCAATTGTCACTGACGCATTCATTCCCAAAGACCGAGGAACTGGGAATAGAAAAAGAAAAAAAAGATTTTCTACCTCATAACTAGGACAAGGATCTCAGCACTGAAAAGACAGAAATGGTGGCCTTGTGTGCAAACCCAGCATTCTACAGAATTAGAAAGGAAAATGGATCTGAGTTAGAGCCTGCCTGAGCTACAAGGCTAGACCCAGTTTCAAAAACAGAACAAAGCACAAGAAAAAAAAAAAAAAAAAAGAAAAGCCAGGCAGCATGTAAGCAGGGGCTACAGAGTAAGTCTGAGGCCAGCCTGAGGAGAAACGTTATTTTCCAAAAGAACCAAAACAACAACAACCAATAACTAACATGCAGAAGAAACCCCTACAGTATCAGTCACAATCAATCTACATACTCTAATCCCACAAAAATCACAAATGTTACAAGCTTGGGTTGGAGAGATAGTCAGTGGTTAAAAAGCACTGGCTGTTCTCCCAGAGGTCCCCCGGTTCAATTCCCAGCAACTACATGGCAAACCACAGCTGTCTGCAACTCAAGTTCTGGGACTTCCACAAACGTATGTGCAGGCAAAACACAAATGCAAGTGAAATAAATATAAAGAAAAGAGAAAAAAAGAAAAGAAAGAAGGTGGAGTAAGCCATAAGGAACAAGCCAGCAAGAACTCCTATATCACCTCTGCTTCAATTCCTGCCCAAAGGGGTAAAAGGGAGGGAGGGGGAGGGCTATAAGCTACCTCCCTCAGCAATCGGTGTTTCTCTCTGCTACTGATTAAAGAGCTCACTATCGACTTTTACTTTCAGTCACAACTTCACAATGTATTTAAATGAGTTTACAATTTCAGGACAATAATTGAAGCTATACCGAGGTCAAATAAAGTCCTGGGCTAGTTCTTCTGTTCTTTTGCTGTATTAGTCCAAACACAAGCAGGTGTGGTGGTGTATACCCAAGAACTAAGAGGAACGGAAGTCCCAAGTTCATCCTTGGGTTATATAACAAATCTGAGACCAGATGACTCTGCCTTCTCCCCACCCCCAGCTGCGGCCATATGACATTCCTGTCTCAAAACACCAAAAGCAAAAAGTTAAAATACCAAGTGTCATTCATTACTGCAGTTAAGTCATAGTTATTTACTTAATCACTGAGAAATTGTCACCATATACCTTAAGTTAGCCTTCCACTCAGGTTTCCCTGTCTGTTCATCCTCTGTGCAGGCATTCTGGGATGTCCCACCAAACCCAGCCTTCTTCCTCTTTAGCATAATAAGGAAGCTGGGTATTTATTAGTAATCTACATTTCATCACTGACTCATTTACTTACTAAGCTAATATTATATATAGGCTTGAGTGCTTAAGTACATACATACATGTATATATGTGAGATATATATGGATATGTACATATGGCATGTTTGTATTATATCAGGTATACATACATAAAGATAGCACATTAAGAAATACCACATTAGCCTGGCGTGGTGGTGCATGCCTTTAATCCCAGCACTCGGGAGGCAGAAGCAGGCAGATTTCTGAGTTCGAGGCCAGCCTGGTCTACAAGTGAGTTCCAGGACAGCCAGGGCTATACAGAGAAACCCTGTCTCAAAAAACCAACAAAATAAAATAAAATAAAAAGAAATACCACATTATATAAATATTAGCCGGGGAGGCTGGGCATTTGAATTTTACCAATATTTTTAACACATCAGAGAAAGGAGAGCATAGTGGTACATGCTATAACTCCAACACCTGGGAGGTAGAGGTTATCCTGTCTCAGAAAAACGATATCTAGCTAGGAATGGTAGTTCATAATTATACTCTCAGTTCTTGGAAGGCTGCAGTGATATATATGATCACTATACATTAGTTTGACAGGCACCCTGTGCTATATAGCGAGTTCCAGGACAGCCTAGGTTACAGAAAGAGATCTGTCTCAAAGTACATGAAACAACACACACTTACCATTCTTTTCATGCAAAATGATAGGAGAGGCAGTCTTATCATCCAGCAGGTCAGATGGAGAGGCATAGTATTTAATATTCATTAAATGACCTATCATTAATAAAAGTTATTAATTAAGGCATCTTTATAAATAAATTATATATTTTTTAAAAGCATTCATTATATTTGTGGTGGCACTCACCTATAAAGAAACCTCATCTTAAACTAACAAGAAAAGGCTGAGGACAGCCCAGGGAAAAGTGATTACCTTGCCTACAAAAAGCTTTAATACTTCTCAATGAACATACACACATACATTCCTACATCTCCACAAATGCTCACTCACACACACCCACACACCACACTCACACTTCATTCTATAGGGCCAGTGAGATAGCGTATTCAACAAGGACACCTGCCACCAAGTCTGACAGCTGAGTTCCCAAGGACCTTTTATGCTAGGACAGAACTGACTTTGACCTCCACATACTTAAAAAGACACACACTCAGAAAGAAGATAAATGTAATAAAATAAAAAACAAACTGTTGCACAAATGTGCAAAGTTATATCCTAAATAAGTTTATGAAAAGTTTATTGATTCTGGGAACAGCAATATTCTTCATACAAAGAAAAAAAGGGAAAGTATTAACATCTTAGAAGTCATTAAAGCCGGGCGTGGTGGCGCACACCTTTAGTCCCAGCACTCGGGAGGCAGAGGCAGGCAGATTTCTGAGTTGGAGGCCAGCCTGGTCTACAAAGTGAGTTCCAGGACAGCCAGGGCTATACAGAGAAACCCTGTCTCGAAAAACCAAAAAAAAAAAAAAAAAAAAAAGAAGTTATTAAGCTGGGTGGTAGAGGCACACGCCTTTAATCCCAGCACTCGGGAGGCTGAGGCAGGCAGATTTCTGAGTTCAAGGACAGCCAGAGCTACACAGAGAAACCCTGTCTCGAAAAACCAAAAAAAAAAAAAAAAAAAAAAAAAAAAAAAAAAAAAAAGAAGTCATTAAAAATGACTGGTAACTTTCTTATTGAGCTTATGTCTTCACAAGCTCAAGGTAAAATTAAAAGTGATATACCTGGGGCTGGAGAGATGGCTCAGTGGTTAAGAGCACTGCCTGCTCTTCCAGAGGTCCTGAGTTCAATTCCCAACAACCACACGGTGGCTTACAACCATCTATAATGGGATGTGATGCCTTCTTCTGTCATGCAGGTATACATGCAGATAAAGCACTCATAAAATAAACAAATAGCCGGGTGTAGTGGCGCAGGCCTTTAATCCCAGCATTTGGGAGGCAGAGGCAGACGGATTTCTGAGTTTGAAGCCAGCCTGGTCTACAAAGTGAGTTCCAGGACAGCCAGGGCTATAAAGAGAAACCCTGTCTCAAAACAAAACAAAACAAAAAAATCAAATTAATTAATTAATTAATTAAAATAAAATAAACAAATAAATCTTTAAAACAAACAAAAAACAGGCTGGAGAGATGGCTCAGTGGTTAAGAGCTCTGACTGCTCTTCCAGAGGTCCTGAATTCAATTCCCAGCAACCACATGGTAGCTCACAACCATCCATAATGGGATCCAATGCCCTCTTCTGGGGTGTCTGAAGACAGGTACTGTATAGTCACAAACCTAAAGTTAAAATATAAATCTTTTTTTTTTTTTAAAGATTTATTTTTATTTATTATATGTAAGTACACTGTAGCTGTCTTCAGACACTCCAGAAGAGGGCGCCATATCTTGTTACGGATGGTTGTGAGCCACCATGTGGATGCTGGGATTTGAACTTATCACCTTCGGAAGAGCAGTCGGGTGCTCTTACCCACTGAGCCATCTCACCAGCCCTAAATCTTTTTTTTTAAGTGATAAAGAGCGGTGAACATCTGGCCTAGTATGCACAGAGGTCTGGTTTGATTTCCAACACTGCAAAAGAACAAAAAAGGAACTGAGGGTGCTGGAGAGACGGCTCCATGGCAGCCTAACCCGTGTAATCTCAGCACCGTGCTGGGTAGGGGCAGGAAGATCACTAACTGGTACTTACTGGCTGCCAGTCTAGGTCCATGATCCCCGAGAAACCCTGCCACAAGAGACTAAGACAGAATGGTAGGGTAGGCTGCCTGTCCTACTCTGACCTCCACACATATATACACACCACACTCACATCCATGTTAACATAAAATAGTGGCCTTTAAACTAAATCCATACATTTTCTTAAAAAAATAAAAAAATAAAAAATCAAGAAAGGCTAACTTACCCCCACTCCGTGGGGTGAGATAGCCAACACTTCCATGAAGAATCTTATCCAAGGGAGTAGCATTAGTTGCCTTCCTACAAGACAAATGATCTATGTGTGATTGGATTTAGACACTGACACTTTCAGTCAATGTCTGAAACTGAGCTAAGTTCATAAAGTTTTATAATACTATCAAAATGACTGCACACATAAGATGTGCTTCTCACTGTCTAAGAACGGGGCTATTTTCCAGTAACCATCAGTAGTATGAAATATAGTAAAATGGACAACTAAGCCAGGTATGTCCATCCCCATAATTCTGTAACTGGAGTGGTTGGCACTGTGCATCTTACATGTCAGATGGGCCGGAGTCCTAGAGACACTCAATCTCAAATTAATGAATAAAAAATTAGATCTGGATAACTATCAGATAATCAATTCAACTTTGAAAATATTTCAGATATAGTCTATAGAATAACAACCAACAACTCAGCAATAACTGAACTATTTCAAATATCAATGAGTTTCTGAGTTGTTATAGTCAGAAAATAGAATGTAATACTCATTTTGAAGCAACAGCAAATCATAAGTGTGTATAGAACATGTATAATGCAGACATATGCTACATAGTAATATATAAAGATATGTAATTGCATATACTGTAATACACCTATAAGTGTAAAAAGATGTTACAAATCCCCTGGAGAAGAAACGAAGAGTCATAGAATGGTCTCATCAGCCAGTCTTACCAGTACATAATAGCCATTTTAGAAAGGTCCTGTTCTAAGGATTGGAGAGCCAGATACATTTTAGTCTTCAGTTTGCTAGAGTAGATGAGAAGAAAATGAGTTAAACAGTTGAATTAAATAAGTACATACAAGCACTGTCACTGGCTAGGCGTGTTGGCATACACCTTTAATCTCAGTCAGTGTGAAGCAGAGGCAAGTGCATCTCTCCAAGGTCAGCCTAGCCTAGTCTACAAAGCAATTCTAGTCTAGTCAAGGTTACTCAGTGAAACCCTGTCTCAAAATAATAACAAGAAAACCAAAAAATACGGAATAGGTGGTTAGAATCAATTAAACTGTTTTTACTCTTAAAAAAAAAAAAAGTTATCCGGGTGTGGTGACGCACGCCTTTAATCCCAGTACTTGGCAGGCAGAGGCAGGTGGATTTCTGAGTTCAAGGCCAGCCTGGTCTACAAAGTGAGTTCCAGGACAGCCAGGGCTATACAGAGAAACCCTGTCTCAAAAAAGCAAAAAAAAAAAAGAGATCACATCCTAGAACCCAAACAAAAAAAAAAGTTAAAAAGCAAGGTGTGGTTTGCACAACCCTAATCCTAGCACTCAGGAGGCAGAGATATGCAGATTGCCAGGAGTTTGAGCTGGGCTGGTCTACCTAGTGTTCCAGGATAGCTAGGGTTACACAGTGAAACCTCAGTATAAAAAGTGAAATAAATAAAATAATACAAACTTATCAAAGTTGGACATCCCATCACATGGATAATCTCAGCACATGGGATAAAGAAGGAACTGAGAAATTCAAGGCCAGGGCCATCCTCAACTACATATTGAGGTCAAGCCTGGGCATATATATATGGAACTACCAGAGTTTACGTGTATTTCCCTTTAAAAGAGTCAAGCAGTTTAACAGAATCCCAGCTAGGTATATACCCTGAAATCAATACACTGAAGATATTTCAACAATTGTGTTCTATCTCCTCAAATTTTAAGTCATTAAAAGCAGACATGTCCATTTTCACATAAAAACCTTAGGAGATAGAAAAAACTTAAAAATAAAATACTTTAGGGCTGGTGAGATGGCTCAGTGGGTAAGAGCACCCGACTGCTCTTCCGAAGGTGATAAGTTCAAATCCCAGCATCCACATGGTGGCTCACAACCATCCATAACGAGATCTGGCGCCCTCTTCTGGAGTGTCTGAAGGCAGCTACAGTGTACTTACATATAATAAAATCTTTAAAAAAAAATAATTAAAATAAAATAAAATACTTTAAGGACTAGAGGGGTTGGAGATTTAGCTTAGTGGTAGAGCGCTTGCCTAGCAAGTACAAGGCCCTGGGTTTGGTCCTCAACTCTGTAAAAAAAGAAAAAAAAGGACTACAGAGATGACTTAGTGGTTTAAAAGTACTGACTGCTCTCCCAGAGGACACAGGTTCAATTCACAGCCTATTCTGACCTCCACAGGTAAAGATCTGATAAACAGTCACACATGTACTTAAAACAAACAAACAACCCCACTCAAAAACAACCAATAACAAAAACTAAAACAAACAAAAAACCCCAAACCAAACCAAAAAAAAAAAAAAAAAAACCCCATATACATAAAATAAACATTTAAAAGTTAAGGGGCTGGAGAGATGGCTCAGGGGTTAAGAGCACTGACTGTTCTTCCAGAGATCCTGAGTTCAATTCCTAGCAACCACATGGTAGCTCACAACCATCTGTAACGGGGTCTGAAGACAGCAACAGTGTACTCATATACATAAACCAAATAAACACTTCTTTAAAAAATAAAAATAAAATAGATAATAAAAATTAAATAAACATATAGCAGAAAGGTATGAAAATGTATAACCCAAACTGGCTCTCAGACTGAGACTCCTTTTTCTAAAATGGAAAAACAAATGAATAAATGAAATGACTTACTTGTCTCCTGGAAGGTTATAGAGATTAACAAGACCCTTAAGATGCTTGGAAAATTCGTCAAAATTCTTTTCCCTATAGGGAATTCAGGAAGGTGGGGAAAGAGAAAATACAACAAGAAATTACTACTTTATTCTACACAAACCATGGTTATCCAAACTCATTTAATAATCTGCTCACACCTCTATCCACATAAGTCTTCTAGTTAATCTAGAAAGGAAGAAAAGCAAGCTGGGCTGCAGATGGCTCTACAGTTCCCAGTGCTGGCTGCTGCTCCAGAGAAGCACCTACAACTGTCTGCACCTCGACCAACAAGATGTCTGAAAGACTATTTTGGCCCCCATAGCACTCAGTACTTATTGGGTATAGACATAGGATGCATATGGTGCAGAGACATTCATACACATAAACTCTAAAAAAAAAAAAAAAACTGCCGGGCGTGGTGGCTCACACCTTTAATCCCAGCACTCGGGAGGCAGAGGCAGGCAGATTTCTGAGTTCGAGGCCAGCCTGGTCTACAGAGTGAGTTCCAGGACAGCCAGGGCTATACAGAGAAACCCTGTCTCGAAAAACCAAAAAAGAGAAAAAACAAAACAAACAAAAAAAACCTGAAAGCAAGAGGCCTGGAGCAATGGCTCAGTGGTTGAAAGCACTGCATGTTCTTCTAAAGGACATGAGTTCAACTCCCAGCAACCACATGGTGTTTTACAACCATCTATAATGCGATCTGATGCCCTTTTCTGTCATGTAGGCATATATGCAGGCAGAAAACTCATACACATAAAATATATAAATAAATCTTTCCCTCAGATGAATGCCATGAGTTTGAGGCTAGCCTGGTCTACAAATTAAGTTCCAAGCCAGCCAGAGCTACACAGAGAAACTGTGTCTCTAAAAACAAAACACACACAAAAAAAGTAAGTCAAAAGGCAGTGGGACTTTGTATATTCCTAACTCCAGAATCTGAGGCAGGAGGATTATGGAGAGAAATATGAGTTCACGACCAATCTGAGCTACAGAGCAAGACTTGATCTCAAAAGCAAAACAACAGGGGAATTTGAGGGGAAAGAACAAAGAAAAACAGCTGTACCTAAATGGCACTAAGGGCAGAGTAGAGCCCTTTCCCAGTTTAGTCTATTTGAGTCCATATATAGTCAGTCCTATGGTGAACAGAGCCCAGGGTTCAACCCCTAGCATACACATAAGAAGTCAAGGACCTGGCTGGTGAGATGGCTCAGCGGGTAAGAGCACCGACTGCTCTTCCGAAGGTCCCAAGTTCAAATCCCAGCAACCACATGGTGGTTCACAACCATCCATAACAAAATCTGATGCCCTCTTCTGGAGTGTCTGAAGACAGCTATAGTGTACTCACAAATAATAAATAAATAAATCTTTAAAAAAAAAAAAAAAAAAAAAAAGAAGTCAAGGACCCAATAATTATTTGGCTCCTACATACATTTAGCTCTTCTGCTTTTTACCTTCCATCCCTTTTAACATGTTACTAAAACTGGGTGCACACAGCACATATGTTTGATTGAAACTGTGATAAAGTACATAATCTAGGATGCAGTCTACAGTTACATGCAACCTACAAGCTCAGAGTGGACAGACGGGTTATTCCAGAGCTAATCACATACTATAGCATATGCCTGTGCCCAACTACATCACAGAATAAAGAATATATTAGTGTGATGACTGGGTTTTTTTTAATCCTAATATTCAGGCTTAAAATTTGATTCAAGGCCGGGCGTGGTGGCGCACGCCTTTAATCCCAGCACTCGGGAGGCAGAGGCAGGCGGATTTCTGAGTTCGAGGCCACCCTGGTCTACAAAGTGAGTTCCAGGACAGCCAGGGCTATACAGAGAAACCCTGTCTCAAAAAACCAAAAAAAAAAAAAAAAAAAAAAAATTTGATTCAAATGAACTTTTGTGGCTTAGAACTAAGAATTCAACACATGGTAAGAAATAGAAGGGAATAAAAGACATCACCACATTCCAACAACTCTGCTTTCTCCAGCTGTTTTTGTTTACTTTGTTTCTTGAGACAGGGTTACTATGTATAACCAGGTCCGTCCTAGAAATCATTCTGTAGACAAGGTGGGCCTCAAACTCAAATATCCATCTGCCTCTGCCTCCCAAGTGCTTGGATTAAAAGCATGTGACACATGCATGCACACATACACGCATGCTGTCCCTCCCCCTCCTCTGTTTTTAATCTTAAAGAAAAATGGGTCTAAAACAAATTAGATACAAGCTGAACAGTTTATTCTCAGTGCTGTAAGCATCTAACAGACCAGCACAGTGGGAGTGAAAAGATATATTCCCTAACACACTATCACCATGCATACTAATTGACTAAAAATATTATGTAAAGGTAAGTTCCATTGGGCTGGAGAGATGGCTCAGTGGTTAAGAGCACTAACTATTCTTCCAAAGGTCCTGAGTTCAATTCCCAGCTACCACATGGTGGCTCACAAACATCTGAAATGGGATCTGACCTCTTCTGATGTAGGAGATAGCTATAATGTACTCATATAAATAAAAATAAATCTTTTTCTTAAAAAAGATAAAGTTCCATTATAAATCACCCCTTCAAACAGGCTTACAAATTAATTTTAGAATATCGCAAATTCATAAGTTAACATAATCTACTCCAAGTAAAAGCCAGAAATATTCACTTATTATAGAATATTCTGATGACACATCTTGGTGAGTTTCAATGCAATAGTTATACGGTTTATTTTACACTATCACCATTTATTTACTTATCCATTAATTAATTAATTCACTCAATCAATATTACTTTATGCGCACTAATGTTTTTGGTTGTATGCATACATGCATGTATGCATATATGTATGTATGTATAAGAGTGTCTGATCCCCTGCAACTGGAGTAATATACAGATGTAGGAATTGAACCTGGATCATCTGGAAGAGCAGCCAGTGCTCTTAATAACCACTGAGCCATTTCTCCAGTCCATTGTTTATTTAGATAGGGTTGAGCTATGTAGCTCAGACTAGCCTGATATTATATAGCCCAAAGCTCAAATTCGCAACAATTTCCCTACACTGGCCTCTAGGATACTGGAAATAATTATAGATGTATGGATACCAATATATTTGACCATATTACATCTTTTCTTGTGGTTTGGTTTTAGTCTTTTAAGACAAGGTTTATCTGTAGCCCTGGCTACCCTAGAACTTTATCTGTAGACCAGGGTGGCCTCAAACACAGAGATCCACCTGCCTCTGCCTCCCAAGTGCTGAGGTGAAAGGCATGTGCCACCACCATGGTCTGGCTGTATAACAATTTTTAAAATATGTATACAGACCTGGTTCAGTAGTTAAAAATACTGCTGTTCTTATAGAGAACCCAAGTTTAGTTCCCAGTGCCCACATAGTAGCTCACAACAGTCCACATGCAGGCAAAAAACTCAGATGGATAATATAAAATAAATAAGTCAAAAAACCATTTTAAAGGTTGAAATTGGTATATTTGGCTAAAAATATAATAAACTGCTAATAAAAAGCCTAAACATAAAACCTACTTCCTCAAAGTGAAAAATCTTTCTAAGATATCCACTTATGTTCAATATTCAAAACAAAAATGAACTTCTTCAAATTACCAGAAAGTCTTATGTCTGGGTTTAAATTTAAACACAGGAATTCCACTCAGTTCAAAGGAAAAAAAAAAATCAAAATAGCAGGAAAAGCAGCCAAAAATAACAGACTGTTGTCAAGCCGACTACTTTTACTGTGACAGATTATATGTAATACACAAACATAGCTTTTTCTCAAAATTGAAATGAAAATGTTGTATTAATGGTTTGGAGTCAATGTTCTCATACAATTTCCAATTTAACGGTAGTGCTTTGTGATGAGATTAATCTTAATTGTTAATTGATGGGATTTAGAATCACCATGGAACCAAGTCTCTGGGCATGTCTGTAAGGGATTAGGTAAATTAGAACTGAAGTGGTAAGACCCATTCTAAGATGTGGGTGGTAAGTCCTATGAACTGAGCTACGGACTGAGGTTTGTTTAAAAAAAAAAAAAAAAGTAGAAAAGGAAGAGAAAGAGAGAAAGGGAGAAAGAAAGAGAGAGAGAAAAAGAGAGAGAAAGAGAGAGAGAGAGAGAAAGAGAGAGAGAGAGAAAGAGAGAGAGAATGAAAAAGCATGGTGGTGAGTACCTTTAACGGTAGCACTGGGGTAGCAGAGACAGAGTTTCTCTGTACAGCCCTCACTGCTCTCAAATTCCTCACTCTATAGATCAGGCTGTCTTCATACTCCTGAGATCTGCCTGCCTCCCGAATGCTGGGATTAAGGCAAGTGCTACCATGCCTAGCATGCTACTCACTTTTGATGAACAAAGAATTCCCATGAGTCTTTTAGCACTTCTTACCCAGTTGTGATTTTGTCCTGCATACACCTGACAAGGTGTGTGTGTATGTGTAAGTTTGTAGTGTACACATGTACATACACATAAATACACATATGCATATAATAAAAAATATATAATATGTATCTATGTACATAGTTTTGATTTTTGTGATGCTGAAAGAAATTGAATCCCCAAGTGTACACACTAGACGAATGCTCCACTACTAAGTTAACATCTCCAGCTCATACATTTTTTTAATTGAACCACAACTTTTTAAAAAATATTTTATTATTCATATATATATATATGAATAATATATATATATATATGAATAATAAAATCAGAAGAGGGAATAAAATTCAACTACAGATGGTTGTGAACTATGTGGTTGCTGAGATGTGAACTCAGGACAACTGAAGGAAAAGTCAGTGCTCTTAATCATTGAGCCATCTCTCCAGTCCTTATCCAGATAATTTTGATTATCACAATTGAGTGGATACTTTTGGCAAGTTCAAAGAAAGAAGAGGCCAGGAATGCTGTTAAATGACCTACAATATATCAAATAAACTCACTTTGGCAACAGAATGTCAATAAGGCTGGGAAGTAGTACATACCTGTGACCTCGGTACTTAGAGAAAAGAGGTCTGAGATCAAGCATTCAAGACTATCCTAGCTACAAAGTGATATGAGGCCAGCATGTACTAGATAAGACACTGTTTCAAAAAGACAAACATAGTCAGGGCTACTAATACACACCTTTAGTCAAGGTATTCCAGAGGAGAGGCAGGTGGATTCTGTGTGAGTTTGAGGACAATCTGATCTACAAAGAGTCCAGGCCAGCCAGTGGTAATCCTGCCTCAAAAAGGAATTTAGAAATATAAAAATTACCTATAATACTGAAGTGAGAAACTAAACATAGGGGTAAAAATTGTCACACTCAAGACTGGGTGTGATGGAGGGTACTTACAACCTTAGCATTCTAGAAATGGAAACAGGAGAGTTCAGGAGGGTTAAGAGTTCAAGGCCTGGGGTAGAAGGGTGAGTCAATGTAAAAGGACTAACATCAACAAGACCTTGGATTCAAAAGCAAGCACACAAAAGCAAGTAAAATAAAGGCCAGCCATAGTGGTGTGCACGCCTTTAGCCCCAGCACCTGGGAAGCAGAGGCAGGCGGAGCTCTGTGAGCTTAAGTCTGGTTCAGGACCAGACCCTGTTTCAAAAAACCCAACAAACAAACAGCAAGAATAAAATAAGGTTAAAAGAATATTAAAAGTTCGGGCTGGAGAGATGGCTCAGCGGTTAAGAGCACTTCCAAAGGTGGTGAGCTCTTCCAAAGGTGGTGAGTTCAAATCCCAGCAACCACATGATGGCTCACAACCATCTGTAATGAGATCTGATGCCCTCCTCTAGGGTGTCTGAAGACAGCTACAGTGTACTTACATATAATAAATAAATCTAAGCCAGGAGTGGTGGCGCACGCCTTTAATCCCAGCACTTGGGAGGCAGAGGCAGGCGGATTTCTGAGTTTGAGGGCAGCCTGGTCTACAAAGTGAGTTCCAGGACAGCCAAGGCTACACAAAGAAACCCTGTCTCCAACAAAAAAAAAAAAAAAAAAAAAAAAAAAAAAAAAAAGAATATTAAAAGTTCAAGGTCAGCCGGGCGTGGTGGAACACATCTTTAATCCCCAGCACTCAGGAGGCAGAGGCAGGCAGATTTCTGAGTTCGAGGCCAGCCTGGTCTACAAAGTGAGTTCCAGGACAGCTAGGGCTAAACAGAGAAACCCTGTCTCAAAAAAACAAAAAACAAAACAAAACAAACAAACAAACAAAAAAAGTTCAAGGTCAGCCTAGACTATATAGTAAATCTAAGGCCAGTTATAAGTACATGATAAACTTGGTGTCTCTAATCCCAACATTTAAGAGACAGGATTGGAAGCTGAAGTTTACACTTGGCTAAACAGAGAGTTCTGAAGCTAGTCTAGGTCACATGAAACCATGTCTCAAACAACAAAAAAGAGTCATGTTAACTCAATTCTAAACATAAACAGGAACAGACAGAAAGGCTAGTCAAGAAAATAAATTTAGGGCTGGTGAGATGGCTCAGCGGGTAAGAGCACTGACTGCTCTTCCGAAGGTCCTGAGTTCAAATCCCAGCAACCACATGGTGACTTGCAACCACCCATAATGAGATCTGACACCCTCTTCTGGTGCATCTGAAGTCAGCTACAGTGTACTTATTTATAATAATAAATAAATTTTTAAAAAAAAAGAAGAAAAAGAAAACAAATTCACAGCCAGGCAGTAGTGATACAGGCCTTTAAACCAGCAATGAGGCAATGAGGAGACAGAGCCCAAGGCCAGCCTGGGCTACAGAGTGAGGCCAGCCTGGGCTACAGAGTGAGTTCTAGGACTGCCAAGGCCACACAGAGAAACCCTGTCTCTAAAAACCATAAATAAATAAATAAATAAATCCACAAGTCCGAGTTATAAAGACCAGCCACGGCTTCCTTATACCCTTGAGCTGAGCTATGTAGGAAGCTGAGGCAGGAGGAGGCATGGAGCCGGCCAGACTGGAATCCAAGGCCACATCCTCCACCCCACCCCCACCCCTACCACCCCACCCCACCCCCACATCACACCATTTCCCTCCACAGAACAGGATTATATCAATGCCAATGTCAGTGCAAGAAATATATCAATGTTATCTGCTTACCTTAACTGCTGTACAAGCTCTGGACAGCTCTGAAAACAAAGAAATTAGGTTAAAGCATGAAATTAATTAATAAAATTAAAAAACATTGAAAAGTTTTATATTAATAGCACATGCTTCAAAACAAAAACATTAACAGCACAGAAAGCCCTGACTTCACAACATTACAGCTATGTGTGTTCATGGAGACCACAGCCATCCTCCTCTATCACAAGGTCCCACTGACCCTGGAGACTTGATGCTTCCCTGAAGGCAAGGCCAGCAAGCATCCCGTCCCTGCCTGTCTCGCTTGCCCCAGCAGTCCTAGCACGGGGTATGAACACACCCTTTACGTGGTGGGAAGGACCGAAGTGCAGGTTCCCCAGGCACTACCCAGAGTCAGCTTGCTAGCCCCTCAAAAGCTTTTTCCTACTAGTGAACTATGAATGTGGGGTGGGATTTTTTAAATCAAAACAAATAAAATCATTTATAAAGGTAGGCAGTAGTTTCTTTAAAACATCAGGATCTCTCTTCAACATCATCCCTGAAGTCTATATAGAACTGCCTGGTTATACACACTTTACATTCATTTCTACTACAGGATTGTTCATATTGTTTGCCTGGATTATAATTGCTTTGATGGGATTGAAAGACTGTTTCTGTATTCTGGGCATCTCTTGTTCAACCCAAGCTTTAGTTTGTTACTATGAAATGAAAAGGGTGGCTATGGTTGGTACTTCTACTCCGCAAAGCCCTTGGTGATGTCAGAAAGACCTGTTACTCTCAACTTTATTCTAAAACTACCAGTGTGGCCCATCACATCATTTCTACAGTGGCTCATGAAAAAACCCTAAAAGCCAAGCTATACCCACCCCAACAATTCATTTTTAAGTATGTTCCTAGGTAAACCCCATAGATTCCAGTGAAATATCAACACATACCACAGGATTCTCCCCATGGTGAGCCACTTTTACATCACAAAGCTGTCCTGCAGGATCTAACTGCACTTCCACATAGAACATATCTGACGTGATGTAACATTCAGTGCCACTGGCACTGAGATGAGAGCCCAGTCTAGCAGGAACAAATCAAAACAAAAATTAATACAAGACACATAAGAAAGCTCCCCAAATTAGCACTATGTTGTACATTTCTGCCCACAGATAAAATTACATACCCATTCTGTCTGGCTATAGATTCCAAACGATCAGTCATTGCTGGCAAAGATGTTACTGTGAAAAGATAATGGGGATGGGGGGAGAAATTCATAAAGAATATTCCGAAAGAATGAGTGTATCTACCCTTCCAAAGCCATAAACATATTCAATAGTTCAGACATCTATAATCTCAGCAAGTTTTTTGAGGCTTGGCTGTGACCCAGTAGTCAGGTAAAGGACATAGTGATAAGTGGTAAGAGGATATTAAGATTG
Organism: Mus minutoides; assembly: GCA_902729485.2. NCBI lineage: Eukaryota > Metazoa > Chordata > Mammalia > Rodentia > Muridae > Mus > Mus minutoides. Next base: position 1,016,961 of record LR749954.1, on the reverse strand, counting down.
TGATACTTAACCTTCACTTTCAGTTGGACTGGATGTAGAAGTACTAAGGAGACATACTGCTGCATATGTCTTTGAGGGTGTTTCTAAAGAGGTCTAACTGAGGCGACCTACTCTGAATAGGGTGGTTAGGACTAAGTACACGGACCCAGGAGCATGTGAGCCGAGTGCCAGCATTCATTCATCTGACGTCGGTACACTGTGACCTGACATGCTGACTGCCATGCCTTCCCCACACCGTAGACTTACACCCTCCAACTGTAAGGCAAAAGTCAAACCTTCATCCTTAAACAGTTCTGATTAAGTATTTTGTCACAGAAATAAAAGTAACCAAGATAAAGATATATTTGATAATTATGGAGCCTGCACTGGTAATGCTTGCTTTTAATCTCAGCACTCTGGAGACAGAGTCTGAACTTTACACCTTTGATTCCCAGCACTTGGGAGGCAGAGGGAGATGGATTTTGGTGAGTTTGAGGTCAGCCTGGTATACAGAGTGAATTCCAGGACAGCCAGGGTTACACAAATAAATTCTGTCACAATAAAAAATAGATAGATAGATAGATAGATAAATAGATAGATAGATAAAGAAAAAACAAACAAAAAATTATAGAGTCAAGTCAAGTATGCTAGCACATACCTGTATAATGATAGGTAACACTTGGGGGGATCAGAGGCAGAAGGATCAGGAGTTCAAGGTCAGCCTTAGCTTAGCTACATAGTGAAACCCTGCCTTAAAACACAAGATACACAGAGAAACAAAAAATATGAATAACAGGCATGGCTATGCACACTTGTTATGCCAGCCCTGGTCTGCATTACATAATAATTCCCAAGTCAGACTAGTCTATGAGACTCTGTCTCAAAACAAAAACAAAAACAAAAACAGGAGGCCGGACGTGGAGGCGCACGCCTTTAATTCCAGCACTCGAGAGGCAGAGGCAGGCGGATTTCTGAGTTCGAGGCCAGCCTAGTCTACAGAGTTCCAGGACAGCAAGGGCTAAACAGAGAAACCCTGTCTCGAAAAAAAAAAAAAAAAAAGTCAAAGATAGAGAATGGGCGGTGGTGGCACACGCCTATGATCCCAACACTTGGAGGCAGAGGCAGGCGGATTTCTGAGTCCAAGGCCAGCCTGGTCTACAAAGTGAGTTCCAGGACAGCCAGGGCTATACAGAGAAACCCTGTCTCAAAAAACAAAAACAAAAAAACAACAACATAAAAAACAAACAAACAAAAGAATGAAGATAGCGGCAAAGAAACTGAGGTGCAGTAAGAGTGCGTGCCTGGCACATGTGTGGTCCTGGGTTTGACTTCTGACACCAAACAAAATAAAGATGGAATCAATCCACAGGTCTATGAACAGATGGCTGACTAAACAGCAGGTAGAATGCAGTGGAGGACCATGATGGCATTATCCATGCAGTGGAAGACCATGATGGCATTATCCATAGAGTGCCAGCACTGAATAAGTAGTAGCAAAGGTGATCAGAAGGCCAGGTCATCTTTGGCTACATAAGGAGGTTTTGGCCTGCCTGGATAATATGCAACCCTGTCTCAAAATCAGGATGGGAGTGTCTGGAGTTATGACTCAGCAATTAAGAGCACTTGTTGCTCTTGCAAATGACCCAGGATAAACTCCAGGTACCCACATGATGGCTCCCAACCATCTGTAATACCAGTTCCAGGGGATCTGACTCTCTTCTGACTTCCATTGTTACTATATTCATATAGTACACATACATATATATTCAGGCAAAATATTCACACATACAATAAATCAATCTAAACATTAAAAAATAAAACAAGAAGGTAGTATATAGTATTATTCCTTCTGTCCCTCCCCACCAGTACTGATGGCCCTGCACATAAAGCAAAGGTAAAGCATCATAAACAAAGGTATAGTCCTGTATTAGAGCACACATCTACAATCCCGGCACTCAGGAGGATGCGGCAGGAAGATATTCAGATCAAAGGAACAAATTGAGTTCAACTCCATAAATGAAAACAAAAGCAACATCTAGCATAGAAAGTCATCACCTCCTTTAATTTATATTTCTATTTAATTTGTAAGTTGGCCTTCTCACAAAAATCCTTAATGTGAGTCTTAAGATCAATCTATTACAAAGGTGTATACAAACCTTTGAGAGCCTTCTGCAATGTCTCCAAACAGCTGACCAAATGCTGATGCCCTCCAGAACTCATTACGACCCTCTTCTCCTGTATCAAATTACAAAATGAATCAAGTAAAAATATCAACCATAGCAATGTTTCAGGTAAACAGATGTCACCTTAGTAATAAAACTAAACTACATTTAGACTACAGATTCCTTCTTTTCTTTTGAGACAAGATTTCAAGCCAGCCAGGGATGACCTTGAATTTCTGATCCTTCGGCCTCCACCTCCTAAGAACAGTTTTCATTTGTAGGGGGAGCCTTTCCTAACACTTATTTGTATGCATGAGACAAAGGAGCGTAGACACATGGAGGTCAGAGTGAACTGTCAAGGCATCCCACCACATGAGTTCTAGATATCAAATTCAGGCCACCACTCTTGGCAGCAAGTTCTTAGCCAGTGGGCCATCCCACCAGGCCAAAATATTATACCTTTCTTAAGACAGGATCTGGAACTCCTCTTATAGCCTAGGATGGCCATCTTTCTGAGATTTGAGTTGTCTACTGCCAAGCCCAGAGAGCCTATAGACTATTATTCTGTTCATCTACCTAAAGGAAGAAAAGTTCATATGGATCAATAATATATCCATACCAATATGTGATGGTAAAAAAGGTATTCTAGTATCTAAGCTAAACGTGGGGGAAGTTTAGAACTATTAAGAATCCAACTATCATGGGTACAATTTACCTCCTACAGAAGCAACAACATTGCCAAGTGTGGGGTGCATGCCTTTAATCCCATGAGCATGAAGGCTGTGAGCTTAAGACCAGACTGGTCTCAGATAGTGGGTTCCAAGACACCCATTCAGGGCTGAGACCCTGTCTCAAAAACAAAAAACAAAACAAAATAAATGCCTGGCAGTGGTGGCTCATGCCTTAATCCCAGCAATCTAGGAGGCAAAGGCAGGCAGATATCTGAGCCAGCATGGTCTAGGACAGCCAGGTCTATACAGAGAAAGCTTGTCTCAAAACAAAATAAACAAATTTTTTTATGTTGGAAAATGAACATAGGACTTGGTGTATGCTAGGCTAGCTCTCTTCCTCTGAGCTATACTCCTAGCTTGACAATACAAGTTATAAAACAGTCTTCACCAGGAGAGGTGCATGCTTTCAATTCAGTGCTTGGGAGACAGAAGCCAGAGAATCTCTGTGACTCTAAAGCCAGCCTGGTAGACAAACAGTTACAAGACAGCCAGAAGTGTTACAAGACAAACCCTGCCTTGAAAACCCCCAAACAAGTAAAAGGAGCACCTTTCAAAAGATATATAGTTTCCTTAGAGTATTAAATGACACTTGAATTGAAAAAACTGCCAGGGCTGGTGAGATGGCTCAGCGGGTTAGAGCACCCGACTGCTTTTCCGAAGGTGATGAGTTCAAATCCCAGCAACCACATGGTGGCTTACAATCACCCTTAACAAGATCTGACGCCCTCCTCTGGTGCGTCTGAAGTCAGCTACAGCGTACTTATGAAGAATAATAAGAAATGAATCCTTGGACCAGAGAGACCAACTGGAGCAAGCAAGGCTGTCCGGAGCGGGCGGAGCCGAATGGGGACGGCCGAAGCAAGCCAGGACGGCCGAAGCAAGCCAGGACGGCCGAAGCTAGCAGGCCGGAGCGAGTGGGGCCGAATGGGGACGGTCGGAACGAGCGGGGCTGGCTGGAACAAGCGGGGGCTGTATGGGGGCGGCCGGGAGCGAGTCGGGCTGGCAGGAGCGAGCGGGGGTCGAGCGGAGCGAGCGGGGTTGACCGGAACAAGGGAGAAAAAAAAAAAAAAAAAAAGAAGAAGAAACTGCCACATTCATTTAACATTTTTCTAAATTATTATCATTTACAGGTTAATGTGTAACTTTTTTTTTTCTTTTTCTTTTTTGGTTTTACAAGACAGGGTTTCTCCTTATAGCCCTGACTATCCTGGAACTCACTTTGTAGACCAGGCTGGCCTTGAACTCAGAAATCTGCCTGCCTCTGCCTCCCCACTGCCCAGCAAAACCACTTTTGAAGATGCTTTTGGGGAGGCTAGAGAGGATTCCGTGACTAAAAGCACTTGCTATAGTTACAAAGGACCAGGGATTAGTTCCTACCACTCACATGCTAGTTCAAAACCTGTAACTGGCACCAGGATTTCCAACAAGCAGGCAAACTCAGAAACAGAAATAAAAATAAATAAATGTACATGGCATGGTGGCAAAAACTTTTAATCCCAGCATTTTGAGGGCAGAACCATTGTGAGTTAAGGCCAGCCTGATCCAAACCAGCAAGAACAAGAGACTTTGTCCCAAAACAAAGAAATAAAGAAAACACACACACACACAAAAAAGCCGGGTGTGGTGGCGCACGCCTTTAATCCCAGCACTTTTTAGGGTTTTTTTTGGAAGCAGAGGCAGGTGGATTTCTGAGTTCGAGGCCAGCCTGGTCTACAAAGTGAGTTCCAGGACAGCCAGAGCTACACAGAGAAACCCTGTCTGGGAAAACCAAAAAAAAAAAAAAAAAAAAAAAAGAAAGAAAACAAAAAAAGAAAAGAAAGAAAACAAAAAAAGACTGGAGGTGTTGGAAAGCCATCCCACACATAAGAGCACTTGTTGCCCTTGCAGAGGACCCAAGTTTGATTCCCAGCACCCTAAGGGCTGCTCACAATCACCTATAACTCCAGTTCCATGGGATTCAACAGATGCCCTGTTCTGACCTCTGGGGCCTCAAGGTACAGACATGGTCCAAATACATACAGAGACAAAACACCCATACATATAAAGTAAAATAAGTAAACCTTTAGGGGGAAAAAAAAAATGTAGTGGCCATGCCTTTAATGCCAGCATTCGGGAGGCAGAGGCAGGTGGATTTCTGAGTTTGAGGCCAGCCTGATCTACAGAGTGAGTTCCAGGACAGCCAGGACTACACAGAGAAACTCTGTCTCAAAAAAAAAAAACAAAAACAAAACAAAAAAAAAATCCTCTTTTTCTAACAGAAGGGGGTGGGCTGGAGAGAGATGGAGCAGCAATTATGAGTGCTTGTTCTTGTCCTAGAAGACCTGAGTTTAGTTCTCTGCACCCACATAGGCTACACAGTAAGCCTCAGTCTTAAAGGTAAATAAATGTACTTAAAAAAAACGTAATGGAAGAGTGATGCAAGCTTCAAATGCCAGCACTCAGAATTACAGGGTTGAAAACAGTTTGGGATATGTGACAGCCTGCCTCAAAACAGCAAACTATTGAACAAAAAACCTGAAAAAACTAAAAGTACTTTTTTGATTGCAAACTAAAGGAGTGTGCACATGCATTTACTGATAGAATCCACAGTTTCAGAATGGAGGGCAATGGCCCAGCATGCACCAAGCCCCAAAGTCAATCTCCAGCAAACAGTGATCAGTCAGAGTGGCTTTTTGCCTGTCATTTCAGGGCTCTGAGGTGGAGGAAGGATATGGAGATAAAGGTCATTTCAAGGTCACCCTGTTCTAGGGTTTTTGGGTTTTTTGGGGGGTTTTTTTTGGTTTTTCAAGACAGGGTTTCTCTGTGTAGCTAGCCTTGGTTGTCCTAGAACTCACTCTGTAGACCAGGCTGGAATCGAACTCAAGAAATTCGCCTGCCTCTGCCTCCCAAGTGCTTTAGTTAGGGTTTCTATTCCTGCACAAACATCTGACCAAGAAGCAAGTTGAGGAGGAAAGGGTTTATTCAGTTTATACCTCCATACTGCTGTTCATTACCAAGGAAGTCAGGACTGGAACTCAAGCAGGTCAGGAAGCAGGAACTGATACAGAGGCCATGGAGGGATGTTCTTTACTGGCTTGCCTCCCATGGCTTGCTCAGCCTGCTCTCTTAGAGAATCAAGACTACCAGCCCAGAGATGGCACCACCCACAAGGGGACTCCCCCCTTGATCAGTAATTGAAAAAATGCCTTACAGCTGGATCTCATGGAGGCACTTTCCCAAATGAAGCTCCTTTCTGTGTGATAACTCCTGCCTATGTCAAGTTGACACATAAAACTAGCCAGTACACCCTCCATGGTCTAGCCACCACCCCCCCTTTTTTGTTTGTTTTTTCAAGACAGGGTTTCTCTGTGTAACCTGGGCTGTGCTGGAACTCACTCTGTAGGCCAGGCTTGCCTCCAACTCAGAGTGCTGGGATTAAAGGCGTGCAATACCACTGCCCGGCTCTCCATGTCTGTCTCATTTGATCCTTACAACTATTTGGAAAAGGAGCTGGAGAGATGTTGGTTGGTCTGGAGGATTCAGAATCAACTCCCAGCACCCACACAGAGATTCACAACCATCTGTGACTCAAGGTCCAAGGGATCTCATGCCTCCACGGGCACCAGGAACACACAGGGTACAAAGGCATCTATACAGACAAAACACACACACACACACACACACACACACACACACACACACTAACTCACAATAGAAACAAAGTAAAGCAAAGCAAAACATCTTAGATAAGCAGACTAGCATCATCTGCTTCTATGAGGAAACAAACTTACAGAGATTACTATTACAAAATTTGCTCAAAGTCACATAGTAGCAAGTACTGCCATGGAGCTTAAGGTCCAGGGCTTTGAGTCTAGTTTATTCTTCCTCTGATGCTAGTGAATGATTTTGTCTTATACATGCTAGGCAAACACTCTACCACTGAATTAATTACACCCCTTGGCTCTAAGATACAGTTCCTTATTAACAAATTTAGTTCTTCCACTAGTCAATATTATGATGATTGGCCAGATAAATGGTAATAAAGATGTTGAAGTTATCGGGAGGACGAAATAGTCTCATTAAAGTGTAATTGATATATAGAAAAGTAAAACCTAAGAGAACCAACACCAAGTGGATCCCTGTCCTTTGACTGTGACTGAGTGATGTGAAGGAATACTTAGCATACAACCAGCATGCCCTTTCTGTGCTCCTCCTCCCACCGCACTGGGGCACCACTCAGAAGTACCACAGGGAAAGACATTAACAGTGAACAGATACTGAACGAGACAGAACAAAGGCCAAACCAAAACTAAAACCCAAAGACTCAATGAGACCCTACTTCACACAGACCAGAGTGATGCTCAAGAGAACAGGGTGGTGGCACACAACTGTCACCTCAGCACCTGGGAAGCTACGGCAGGAGGACTACCTCAGATCTATAGCAATGTCAAGGCCAACCTAAGCTACACAGAAGACCTTGACTGAGAAGGACTATATGATATAGGGCACCTGGGAAGCCGAGACACAAGGGTGGGTGCTCAAAGCCTGCCTGAACTACACAACAAATTCAATGCCAGCTTGCGCAACTGTTCCACAAAAACAAGTTCAAGGCCAGAGAAGGATACCAAAGACTGCTTCTCAGATAGAAAAAAACATTGTGGGCTGGAGAGATGGCTCAGCAGTTAAGAGCACTGGCTGCTCTTCCAGAGGTCCTGAGTTCAATTCCCAGCAACCACATGGTGGCTCACAACGACCCGTAATAGGGATCCAAGACCCTCTTCTGGTGTGTCTGAAGACAGAGACAGTGCACCCAAATACATGAAATAAATAAATAATCTTTAAAAAGGAAAAGAATATTGTTCTATACTGACAGTAAACATTACAGGATAACAAATAGTCATGTTATTTGTATTGTTAAGCATTGTAGGCAATGTAGAGATCGGCTTAAAGTATACAGGAGATTGTTTATAAATAGTGTGCAAAGACAATGCCTGTTTGTTTGTTTGGAGACAGGGTTTCTCTGTATAGCCCAGGCTTTCCTGGAATTCACTCTGTAAATTAGGCTAGCCTTGAACTCAGATACCTGCTTGCCTCTGTACTGTGAGAGATCCTAGAATAAAGCCTCTGTGGATGGGAATTCAAGCTACTTCTTTCCTGAGCTGGCCTTGGAAATCACCACCACCATGCTCTTTTGTGATGAGCAGAAGTATGGACACGGCATTGGAACTAGCAACCCTGTGCTATTTATTTATTTATTTATTTATTTATTTATTTATTTAGGTTTTTTGAGACAGGGATTCTCTGTGTAGCCCTGGCTGTCCTGGAACTCACTCTGTAGACCAGGCTGGCCTCAAACTCAGAAATCCACCTGCCTCTGCCTCCCGAGTACTGGGATTAAAGGCGTGTGCCACCACGCCCGGCATGGGGGCTAGCTTCTTGAATAATTTTTTTTTTTACAAAGTACTTTTGAATTAATTCCTTTACACATAACTGTAAGTGATATTCCAGCACAGGAGTTGTGTACAGCTAGCTGTGCAGTAATTCTCAGTACCTTGCCCACTTAGTCACAATACTCACCATTACTTGACGCACAAGCTTAATGGTTTCACTCCAAGGTCTATTCTGGTTAAATTTTGCATGGAGCCGTTCCAGGAGGGAGCTCATCTTACTCAGCCTCTCTGAGTCTACAACGGAAAGCAGAAAACACCATTAGACACTCTGACATCAAGACTTCCACAATTTCTCCTACAAAAGAACCCCTGTATTTCACTTAGGAACGGTCAAAGCACTTTTTATATAAATGCACTCAAAAACATAAAGAAAGCCAGCTAATAAAATGGTCACCCATACATTCTATCCACGTACTGGAGACAGAGGCAGGAGGTTTATAAATTCAAGGCCAGCCTAAGCTACAGAGGAAAACTAAGTCTCAAATGTATACACAACACACAAGGTTGTCTAATGGAATTTCCTGGAGACAGAATCTTACTAAGTTGTCCATTTGGTTGGCCTTGGAGTCTTCTGCCCCAACAATCCCCCTGCCCTAGCCTCCTGAGTCACTGTGACTACAGGTACACACTGTGTCCAGCTTAGAAGATAGCTTTAAATTTTATTTTTATGCCAGGCACGATGACATGCACCTTGTATTCCAACACTCAGGAGACAGAAGCAGTCATACCTTTGTCATGTCAAGACCAGTCTGGTCTGCATAATGAGACCCTGTCTTAAAATGGACAGCAACAATAAAAACAAAGGGAGAAATTGCTCAGTGGTTAGAGCACCTGCTGCTTTTCCAGAGGACCTGAGTGAGATTCTCAGCATTTACATGGTGGCTCATAAACATTTCTAACTCCAGTTCCAGGGGATGTGACGCCCTCTTCTGGTTTCCAAAGGCACACATGCAATACATAGACATACATGCAAACAAACCATCCACACATATAAAACATTGAAAATACTACTAGAAATCAAACCAGACTGTGTTTATTATTTGTGTGAGGATGTCTTTTTTTTTTTTCTTCCGTTTTTCGAGACAGGGTTTCTCTGTGTAGCCTTGGCTGTCCTGGAACTCACTCTGTAGACCAGGCTGGCCTGGAACTCAGAGATCCACCTGCCTCTGCCTCCCAAATGCTAAAATTAAAGGCATGCGCCACCATGCCCGGCTGTCTGTGATGTGTGAGCACAGGTGTAAACTGGCCACAGTGCCTGTGGAGATCAGAAGATGGCTTTCTGAAGCCGGTTCTCGCCTTTCGTCATGAGTCCATGGGACCTTCCAGGCCCAGATGCACTGTGTTGTTTTATCTGGTGTTAGGGTCTAAAAAGGCTGGCTTTGAACAAATAGAGAGCCACCTGCCTCTGCCTCTTAAGTACTGGCATCAAAATTGCTCTACATTGCCCAATACATCCATTAAAGAGCACTAGCTGCTCTTTCAGAAGATCTGGGTTCAAGTCCCAGCGCCCACATGGCAGCTCACAGTCACCTGTAACTCCAGTCCCAGGAGATCTGCTCTCCTCTTCTGGGCTCTGAGGGCACCAGGCATATACTTGGTACACAGAAATACAGGGAGACAAAACCCCTGTACACATGAAATACATATTTTTTATTTCAAAAAAAAAATTTATGTTGGGTACGCATTTGGGGAGGGTGCAGTTGTTATTGCATTGTTGTTTGTTTGTTTGTTTGTTTTACTTGTGGATGTGTGGCAAGTCTGTGCAGTGCTCATGGAGGCCGGAAGACACCGAGACTCCTGAAACTAAAGTTACAAATGCTTGTGAGCTGCTACGTGGACATGTGAACTAAACCTGAACCTGTGCCAAAAGCACAGGGCTCTTAAACCCTCAGCTCGATCTCCAGCCACCTCCCTGGTTTTTTTCCTTCCATTTTGAGACAGTCTCTCACAGCCCAGCTGACCATGACCTTGAGGGCTGACAGGATGGCTCCAAGAGTCGAGGCACCCGATGCCAAACGTGAGAGTCTGGGTTCATGCCCCAGAGCCCACAGTGAATATGGTAGATGCCCCACCTCCAAATAAAGAAATGTAAGGGGTGACCTCCCCATGCTCCTACCTCTACCTATGAAGTGCTAAGATTATAAACATGGGTCACCTCCCAGGATTGAGTTATAGCCCAGACTATCCTCTAAGGCATCGTCCTGCCTCCTTTCATCAGCCTCCTATGGGTGTGTCCTAAAATAAACAGACCCCTTCTTTTTTATTTATTGTTGGGGTATGGCTGAGACTGAGCTTCCCTGGCTGTCCTGTCTCTTTGAAGACCTGGCTGGCTTCACACTCATGGACCCACCTGCTTCTGTATACTAAGTGCTAGGACTGAGGCATGAACCACCAGTTGGCTCATTGCGTGTTGGTTTTTATTTGTTTGTTTGTTTGTTTTTCGAGACAGGGTTTCTCTGTATAGACCAGGCTGACCTCGAACTCAAAAATCTGCTTGCCTCTGTCTCCCAAGTGCTAGGATTAAAGGCATGCTCCACCACACCAGGCACGTGTTTGTTTTTAAGACAGGGTCTCTCACTGGGCCCTAGGGCTCACTGAATAGGCTCATAAGTGAGTGAGTTAGTGCACCACAGATCTTCCTGTCGGAGATCAAACTCAGACCTGTTTTCAAGAAGCATTTTATCAACTGACTGAGTTCTCCCTGCAGCTTTTTCCCCCCCCTCAATCAGCCTGGAACTTGCTGAGAAGGAAAGGGCAGTCCAGAAGTCCCGCCCCTCCAGCCTCTACTTTCTAAGCAGTGAGATAACAGGCACGCAATGCCCAGTTTCTGCTCAAACTTTCACGGAAACAAACAAAAAACTGGTAATTGCATAAACATGCATGCAACACCTTGAAGGATATACTTGGAGCACAATTTGAAGAAGATGTTAGTATAATTAGTTTGCTTTTTAACTTTTTTTTTTTTCCCCGAGACAGGGTTTCTCTGTATAACCCTGGCTGTCCTGGAACTCACTTTGTAGACCAGGCTGGCCTCGAACTCAGAAATCTGCCTGCCTATGCCTCCAGAGTGCTGGGATTAAAGGCATGCACCACCACGCCTGGCCTATAATTAGTTTCAATATGAAAACACTGACTTCATTAATTTTTGTTGCTTTCTCCCTTTTTCCTTTTCTTTTGGTGCTGGGAATTGAACCCGTGGACAAGAAGACCTTACTCTAACCACTGCTCTACATTCCCAGCCTCTAAATTATTATTAAATTAACAGACAAAGCAATGGGTATCATTTTGGCATTCTTATACATATTATACTTGGCCCAAGTCCTCTCCCACTGAGAGCTACCCCTGCCCCAACCTCCAAACAGCCAAGCATCTCACTTCATTTCATATTCCATTAACCTTTCCATCCTGAAGACCTCCTTCCTTCCCACACGGTCCCACATTTTCACGACCAGCACACACCAACACATACCTAAGTCGAGATTCCTTCTAAGAGAAATGTGCTATTTGTCTAAAAATATGGCTTATTTTGAGTATCGTCCCCTTTGCTACAAAAGTCGAGACTTTATTTTTGGATAAGCCAGTCCAGGTGGTGGGAGGGAGTATCTAAACCAAGAATCAAACTCTTAGCTGGCCGCGATGTGTGTAAGCCCGCACTTGGGAGGCTGAGGCAGGGGGACCTACCTTGTCTCAAAGAAACAAAAAAAGATTCTCTCCCTTCCCTTTTCTTCCCTCAACTGGGAAACTGGTTTGGGGATTGCTCCTGACAGTTTATAGTTCTGAGCACCTCTCCCCCAAGCTTTAAAGCCATCGGTCGAGCACAAGTGAAAAAGCAGCTTGTAAAGACACAGCGCAGTATTTGAACACTATGACAGTCCAAGAAATAAACGGCCAGATTTTACTATGATGAAGACCGAACCAAGTCACCCCCTCTAAAACAGCCTCCAGGACTTTGACATGACATTGTTCTAGTGTCACCCTCAGCGATCTCTCCTGGAACAAAGCATCAACAAGTTTCAGTTTCCCTCTCCTTGGGTCCCACCAAGGCTAAGCTGAGGCTCAACTTCCTCGTCCCTCGTCCCGCAGAAATCCTTTCACCAGTGGAGGGGACGGGGGAGCGGCGCCCCGGAGGAGGCGTTCCAACATCTGTAGGGCACGGTCGGGATCTAAGATGCACATTCCACCCGGATCCTGTCCCCTGCACAGCGGCCCTGGAGGGGCGTGGGTCCCCACCTCCGCTCCCGGATTGGCTCGCCGCAGCGGCGTCCCGCCCCTCCTTCCCCGCCACCCCCCAGTCACTCACCCTCGGTTTCCCCCTGAGCCTTCATCCTGACAGCGGGGAGGTCTTGGGTCCGCCACGAGCCGGGGAGCCTTTCCCCGCCACTCAGAGGGGAACCAAGTAAGCCTGGGCTCCGGGGAAGCGGCGCACCAGCGGCCCCGACTCTTCCGGGGAAGGCTCAGTCTGAAGTCCCCGGCGGCAAGAAGAGAAGGGTGCTCGCGGCCGCCGCCATCTTCCCCAACGGAACTTCCCAAAGATCGCGAGATGAATCGTGTTCCTGCGAGTCGGAGGAAGAAGGAGCCGCACCAAAGTCTCGCGGAGGTTGGCTGATTCGTCCTCCCCGCGGGATCGCTAGCTGGCCCGCCTTCGATTGGCTCAGAATTCACACCTTGGCGTGTAAGGGTGTGTGCCCAGGGTTGACATCTCTGTGAAAGTTTACGCTTACATCCCGACAGTCACGCAATTTGTAAATTAAAAGCGTTAGCTCTTCGGCCCGGCGGTGGCGGCGCAAGCCTTTTATCCCAGCAGGCAGGCGGATTTCTGAGTTCGAGGCCCGCCTGGTTTACAGCGTGAGTTCCAGGACAGCCAGAGCTACACAGAGAAACCCTGTCTCAAACGAAACAAAACGTTCGCTCTTTGAGCACCCGGAAAAGTGGCCCATTCCTATAATCCCGATGAGGAAGGGGGATTGCAAATGCATAGCCCTGAGCTGCATAGTGAAAACCTGTCCTTACAAAATAATCTCTCTACTGGAAGATGTCCAGTGAGTTTTAGTATCAGGAGTGTTTTGCCAAAGCCAGTAAGATTTGCCTGGTAGTGGTGCACACTTTTAATCCTAGCGCACCGAAGGGAGAGGCAGGTGGATGTCTGTGAGTATGAGGGTAGCCTGGTCTACAGTTTCTGGGCAGCCATGGCTGCACAGAGAAACCATGCCTAGACAAAAAACAAAACAACAAAAAGTAAGATTTGTAAGATGACAAGACATATAACTCACCAGAGCATACATGCTTAGTATGTCTGAAGTCCTGGGTTTGATTCCTAAAGAAAGTGGGAAGGTGAAATTTCCTGAAGAACCAGCAGCAGTTTTGTTGTTTCCAAGAAAGGAGGAGCTGGAGAGATGGCTCAGTGGTTATGTTTTGCATACGGACAGGCAAAACACTCGTACATATAAAATAAAATTTTAAAATTATTTAAAGGTGGAAGAAAAGAAGAGTAGTGCTCTGTCACACTTTGTTTTAATTTTTATTTGGGGGTGTGATGGGGGTGCGGTGTGTGTGTGTGTGTGTGTGTGTGTGTGTGTGGTTTTACTGTTTACAATGTTTCCCTTTCTAGACTGATACAATGGTAGGTACAGCTACCATTGTATCTTATGCAACTTTGTATTTCGGTGCCTCATACAGTAGGTGCTTTAAGAATGATTTTGTGGGCTGGTGAGATGGCTCAGCAGGTAAGAGCACCCAACTGCTCTTCCGAAGGTGATAAGTTCAAATCCCAGCAACCACATGGTGGCTCACAACCATCCGTAACGATATCTGGCTCCCTCTTCTGGAGTGTCTGGGGACAGCTACAGTGTACTATCATGTAATAAAATAAAATAAAATAAATCTTTAAAAAAAAATGATTTTGCACGGGCCGGACGTGGTGGTGCACACCTTTAAACCCAGCACTTGGGAGGCAGAGACAGGCAGAGTTCTGAGTTCGAGGCCAGCCTGGACTACTAAGTGAGTTCCAGGACAGCCAGGGCTATACAGAGAAACCCTGTCTCGAAAAACCAAAAAAAAAAAAAAAAAAAAAAAAAAAAAAAAAAAAAAAGAATGATTTCAAACACACAAAAAGATGATTTTGGGAAAACATTATGTTCATTTACCATGTTGAGCTTGGCTCTGTACAGAAATTAACAGTATATTGATCTAAGTTGAGCTTAATTTGTTTCCCATTTGTACAGAGGTCATGCACAATTTATAGTAAATATAGTAAGGAATTACCTATAACAAGCACAGAAACTGTTAAAGTAATATCTAAAATTCTTTAAAAAAGAGGACAGCAGTACTTTCGGGTCTTGTTGTTGTTTGTCTTCTTGGTTTTGAGAAAGGACTCGTGTAGCTCTGGCTGCTGGGGGCCGGCGGGGGGGGGGGGGGGGGGGGGGGGTGGGGACTGGATGCATGATCAGACAGGCCTTGACTTCACAAAGATCCTCATCCTGCATGAGGTTCAGCACCACAGCGCCTACACTCGGGTACTGGGGCTTTTTACACACCCTGGGAGCAAGTCAAACCCATTTAATTTATTTTTATAAATTGAATAAGTATATATATATATAGGGTTTTAGATTAGAGAACATTCATTTTTTTCCAGTCACAACTTCTGATTCTACTAAGTATTATCATTGATTTAATTACACCAGTGAAAACACATAGCTTAACTTGCTTTCTACCATATGATTCACAAAAACATCTTCAGTCAGTGTCTTTATAAATCTTCACAAACACAATTTCTGTAATTCTGAGAAGTTGCTGGCCTCTGGAAACAACCAGAATAAATGGTAACAGTGACATCAATGAGTAAAAGATCTGATCTTGGTGTAGTTCATTTGTTTGTTCTTTTTTTTTTTTTTTAACATGGTTTTTCTGTGTAGCCCTGGCTGTCCTGGATCTTGCTCTGTAGACCAGGCTGGCCTCCTACTAAGGGATCCTCCTGCCTCTGCCTAGAGTGCTGGGATTAAAGGGTGTGCCACTGCTGCCTAGTTTATGTCAAATACTTTCAATCTCAGAAATCTTGAGACAGGAGTAGGCAGATTTGTTACAGAGAGGCCAGCAGGTCTACACACCAAGTTCTTGACCAGCCAGATTCATGTAAAGAGACCTGGTCTCAAAAGAAATTTTTTTTAATGTATATGAGTACTCTATGTGTATACCTGCATGCCAGAGAGGGCATCATATCACATTATAGATGATAATCAGCCACCATGCAGTTGCTAATTGAACTCAAGACCTTAACTACTGGGCGATATATCTCTGCAGCCCTCAAACAAAAATTTTTTTAAATGCCATGCAGGCTTTGAATCCCAGCACTGCTGAGGCAGTGGCAGGGAGATTCAAGGCTAGCCTGGACTACAAAGTGAGTTCCAGGACAGCCAGTGCTACATAGTGAAACCCTGTCTCCAACCAACCAACCAACCAACCTAAGGCTATTCAAACATTCCCCAAAGCTATCCTAACAGGCAGCAGGTTCACAAAAGCAGAACCAGTAGCACACATTTAGTAAGAAGAGATCTTTGTGACTATCTGGAGTGTGCTTAGTGTATTTGTGATGGGTGTAGGGATGCTACTGTGTGACCAAACTTTCCTGGGGAAATGCAACACACACATCTTCTCACTCCCAGATAGGTAGCAAGCTCACTACAAGGTAAGATGAAAGTCCAACTTGGTGAACCAATGTGTTTTATTAGAGATACTCACAGGAGCAAAAATGACTCAACGACAGCTGCATGATCAAGGCCCTACCCAGCATGGGTGACAGCTCCCAAAAGCTGGGATCCTGAAGCACACTGAACAGCCTGTGGGCATCTCAACACATTCGAGAGTGTTCTTTGGAAGATCCTCGGTTGGTCTAACTCTCTTCTAGGCAGCTAAGCCTAGGTGTCTGCTTCTTCCAGCTCAGAGTCTCAGCAGCTCACCACTCTTCAGAGTCTTCTTTACAGCTTGGCTTGTCTGAAAGGGACTGTCAGCAGCTTGGCTTGTCTGAAAGGGACAGTCAGCAGCTTGGCTTGTCTGAAAGGGACAGTCAGCAGCTTGGCTTACTCTTGGGAAGAAGGAGCAGAGAAAATCTGGTCAGTTTCAGGGACTTCCTGAAGCTGTTTGGAGTTGTTTTACCTTCATGTTTAAGGAAATTCTCTGCAGGACAGAAGTATGTCATGGTAGTAGTCCCATGGTTTCTTCTTGTAGCCCTTGCTGTGGAGATTCACTGAAGCTGGCCTCTAACTCAGAGATCCTCCTGTATCTACTGTTTATGCTTAGCAGGACCCCTAAGGATGTGAGGTATTCACCAGGGAAGACCATTAGCTCTCTGTCATCACCAGAGAGGATGATGGTGACTTATGCCAAGGGTCTCTTCCCAATCAGTGTTCTGATGTTAAATAGTTTTTAAAGCTACCTTTAGCAACTGGCACCTATTTATTATACCTTGATTTGTTTTGTTTTGTTTTTGGAGACAGGGTTTCTCTGTATATCCCTGGATGCCCTGGAACTCACTCTGTGGACCAGGCTGGCCTCAAACTCAGAAATCTGCCTGCCTCTGCCTCCCAAGTACTAAGATTAAAGGTATATGCCACCACTGCCCAGCTATACCTTGATTTTTTTGTTTGTTTGGGTTTTAGTTTGTTTGTTTTTTTCGAGACAGGGTTTTTCTGTAGCTCTGGCTGTCCTGGAACTCACTCTGTAGACCAGGCTGGCCTAGAACTCAGAGATCTGCCGGCCTCTGCCTCCCAAGTGCCGGGATTAAAGGCATGTGCCACCACTGCCCCGCGATACCTTGATTTTTTTTTTTAAAGATTTATTTTATTTTATTATATGTAAGTACACTGTAGCTGTCCTCAGACACTCCAGAAGAGGGAGCCAGATCTCGTTACGGATGGTTGTGAGCCACCATGTGGTTGCTAGGATTTGAACTTATCACCTTCGGAAGAGCAGTCGGGTGCTCTTACCCGCTGAGCCATCTCACCAGCCCCCCCTTGATTTTTTTTTTTTTTTTTTTTTTTAGTTTCTCGAGACAGGGTTTCTCTGTATAGCCCTTGGCTGTCCTGGAACTCACTTTGTAGACCAGGCTGGCCTCGAACTCAGAAATCCGCCTGCCTCTGCCTCCCGAGTGCTGGGATTAAAGGCGTGCGCCACCACGCCCGGCGATTTTTTTTTAAATGTTAAAAAAATAGGTGACAAAGTAAATCTTTTTAGCAGCTGTCTTTAATCCTTTAAAGAGGACCTAGTGACGCCAGGCGTGGTGGCGCACGACTTCAATCCCAGCACTTGACAGAGACAGGCGGATTTCTGAGTTCGAGGCCAACTTGGTCTACAATGTGAGTTCCAGGTCAGCCCAGGGCTATACAGAGAAACCCTGTCTCTAAAAACAAACAAACAAAAAAAAAAACAAAAACAAAAAAGAAAAAAAAATTAAAGAGGACCTAGCAAAAGTTGTTTAAAGTGTTTTGTTTTGTTTTGTTTTTTGTTGTTGTTTTTTTTTTTTTTTTTTTTTTTTTTTTTTTTTTTTTTTTTTTTTTTTTTTTTTTTTGGTTTTTGGTTTTTTTGAGATAGGGTTTCTCTGTATAGCCCTGGCTGTCCTGGCACTCACTTTGTAGACCAGGCTGGCCTCTAAAGTCTTTTTTAAGATTTATTTATTTATTTTACTGTATATGAGTACACCAGCATTGCTCTCTTCAGACACACCAGAAGATGGCACCAGACCCCATTACAGATGGTTGTGAGTCACCATGTGGGTGCTGGGATTTGAACTCAGAACCTCTGGAAGAGCAATTGGTCCTCTTAAGCACTTAGCCATCTCTCCAGCCCTAAAGTCTTATTTTTCAATATTGGGCAGAAGGGAAAATCCTTTCTGTCTGGGCTATGTTATCTGGTGACACCCATGCCCAGCCCAGGGGCAGTTTTTTCCACTTTTTTTCAGAGAGTGGTGGGTTCTGAGCTTTCAAATTTTCTCCATAATTAGTTAATAAGGAAACGTGAATCATGAGAGAGGAATGGAACTTTCTCTTTTCCTTCAGGCTAGACAGGGGAACTTGACCCCTTCCCCAGGGCTGCTTAGAGCAGGCTCAGAGCAGAGGGAGGGCTCACCCGGGAGAACTATTCGCCCTCCCTGTTTTTATGCACCTGAAAATACTGACGCAAACCTTTCAAAAGACTGAAGTGTTTACAAACAGAATTGCCCATAGTTTGATATTCTGGATCTCATGTCACAATGACAAGTAACAGACTGAAGAGCAAAGACAGGGACAGAAACTGAAACAAACCATAATGAAACAAATCAGGGGTAGCCACCAAGTACTCCTACACCTGAATGGAGAGAGACCCAGTGATGTCACCTAGACCCCAGACACTGGGTCAGCAGCCCCATTCTGCCCCTCCTATGCATCAAACAGAAGGCATCTCAACCAGACTTACCCTCGGGGGTGTCAGACCCCTCTGAAATGTTTGCCGTTGCTTGATCAAAGTGAAGTCTGGGACCTGGAACATGCCACGTGGTGTACCCCTAAGGAGTTTTCTGACCACTACATTCATCTTTATTCTATAGTGCTCTAAGACTCTGTTGTGCTATGAAACGTTCATCAACCCCAAAAGACCACCAAGGAGCCGAATCCGATGCAGTCATGTTAGGGTATCTTTAGTCTAGCTCATGCTTCAGGCTCCTTGCCAACCCGGACACAGCAGGAACGAGGAGCCCTGAGCCTAGTTTCAGGCAAGCATTTATAGAGGAAAAAAGGGGTTATCTAGCCTGGTACACACCTGGCTGGGGGGCCTTTCTGGCCTTTAGCATAATGGCTGGTGCTGGGAGGCAAAGCATAAACTTAACTTCTGTTTTCCTCGGGATTGGAGGTTGTTAGGAAGTGAAGTGTCAAGGGGTGGGGATTTGCTGGGGAATACCCTGGAAACTGGTGCTGGATACAGGTTTTGTTGGGGGCGTACCCTGGAAACTGGTGCTAGGTATCAGCCTGTTAGTTAACTTGAGTTCCACCTTAGGTTAGATTCTCTAAGATGGAGTCTGAACCCAGATTTGCTCTCTTAACTCCCAAAGTCTTGGGCTGGATCAATGGCTCAGTTGGTTAAGAGCACTGACTGCTCTTCCAGAGGTCCTAAGTTCAATTCCCAGCAACCACATGGTGGCTCACAACCATCTGTAATGGGGTCTGAGGCACTCCTCTGGTATGTGTCTGAAGATAGCTACAGTGTACTCACATAAAAATAAATAAAAAATAAATCTAAAAAAAAAAAAA
>LR749954.1:874031-949080 GCA_902729485.2 Mus minutoides | reverse complement strand
GGTTGGTCTCTCCGGTCCAAGGATTCATTTCTTATTATTCTTCATAAGTACGCTGTAGCTGACTTCAGACGCACCAGAGGAGGGCGTCAGATCTTGTTACGGGTGGTTGTAAGCCACCATGTGGTTGCTGGGATTTGAACTCATCACCTTCGGAAGAGCAGTCGGGTGCTCTAACCCACTGAGCCATCTCACCAGCCCCTATAAGCCCATTTTTGAATATAGGTGCTATAGATCAAACTTAAGTCCTTGTTTGGGTAGCAAGCATTAATGATTAAACTATTTCTTCAGTCCTGTTTATTCTTTTTAGTTCTTAAGATCTATATGCTTTCAGACTACCTTCTGTCCATTTTTTTTTTTTTTTTTTTTTTTGGTTTTTTCGAGACAGGGTTTCTCTTTATAGCTCTGGCTCTTCTGGAACTCACTTTGTAGACCAGGCTGGCTTTGAACTCAGAAATCCACCTGCCTCTGCCTCCTGAGTATTGGGATTAAAGGCGAGTGTCACCATGTTCTAGTATAATAGTGGATAGTGGAAAGGGTAGGGAGTGGAGAGAGTGCTTACTTTTGAGTTAAGGTATTACTTTATTATCTAGTCTGTGTGAACTCCTGGCCTTCAGACATCTTTCTTCTTGAGGTATCCATGTGCTAGGACTACAGTTATTCATCACCAAGGCTAGTTCTTTTTATTTAAGTATTTAAATATTAGGGTTTTTTTTGGAGACAGATGTTATTATGTAGCCTTTGCTAGCCTGGAACTCATCAATCTGCCTGCCTCTACCTCCAGAGTTCTAGGATTAAAAGTGGGGCTACTATGCCCAACCCAATGTCATTAGTTAAAGTATTTGGTAACTGTTTTTTGTTTGTTTGTTTGTTTGTTTTTGTTTTTTCTTCTAGTAATTGTTTTTTTAATTCATAAATTATTAAAGGTAGGAAATGGAAATGAAGATATTGTATTTTCTTGAGACTGAGGGAAGAAAGAGACCAGTCTCTGTAGCTTATTGGCCAGCAAGACTGGACAATTTGAGGAGATTCAATTCAGTGAGAGATATTGTCTCAAAAAATAAAATTTGAGAGCACCAGAGAAAGACCTTTGATTGCCTCTGGCTTCCACACTTGCACACACAAATAACTTATATACATGTTTAGAGGCCTACACTAGCAATTACAACACACATAACAAGATAAAAGAGGATAGAGACAGAGAGACACACATTCTGACTGAGACCTTTGAACTAGGCTTTGTGGCCACTTGCCATGCTAGCCCCCAGGATGCTGATATAGAGGAATTGCTTAGTGTTGGAGTGCTGGCATTGACTCCCAAATGTTGAGATTATATGCCCTTTCAATATTGGTTATTAGACTAAATAAAATTGCTCAAGGCATTAGGGTCAGGATAGTTGAGAGGCTGGAGCAATGCCTTAATGGTAAAGAACACTGGATGCTCTTCCCAAGGACCAGTGTTAAATCTCCAGTACTCCTAGAGTGGTTTGCAACTATTTGTCTCTCCAGTACCAGGGTATGTGCTCTCTGCGGTCATTACTTGCATGTGCTATACAGACAAAATAAGAAAATAGAAGCCAGGCATGGTGGCGCACGCCTTTAATCCCAGCACTCGGAAGGCAGAGGCAGGCGGATTTCTGAGTTCCAGGCCAGCCTGGTCTACAGAGTGAGTTCCAGGACAGCCAAGGCTACACAGAGAAACCCTGTCTCGAAAAAGCAAAAAAAAAAAAAGTAAAATAAAATAATCAAGATAATCAAAAGAAAAATAAAACAACATTCTGATAACATAAAGCATATACTGGTGACAGAACAAGTGAATGAATTTGCTTAATGATAATTCAAAAAGCTTTTTTTTGTCTTGTTCATTTTTGTTTTTTGAGACAGTGTTTGTGTGTGTGTGTGTGTGTGTGTGTGTGTGTGTGTGTAGGTGTAGGCTTGGCTGTCCTGTAGCTTATTCTGTAGACCAGGCTAGCCTGGAACTAGCAGAGATATTCCTGTCTTTGCTTCTCGTGTACTGGGATTAGAGCTGTATAGGAACATAGCTGGAACCAAAATACATTATTTCTTAAAGATTTATTTATTTATTTATTTATTTTGGTTTTTTGAGACAGGGTTTCTCTGTGTAGCCTTGGCTATCCTGGAACTCACTTTGTAGACCAGGCTGGCCTCAAACTCCGGAGTGCTGGGATTAAAGATTTATTTTTATGTGTACCTATGTGGCAAGGTATTATGAGAGCAGGTGCCATAGGAGGCCATTGGTGTCAGAGCTCTCTAAAGCTGGAGTTACAGGATGTTTGTGAGCCAACATGCAAGTGCCCATTTCTCCACAAACAAGTGCTCTAAACTGCTAATCCATCTTTCCAGCCCTGTGTTTGTAGTTTTCCTCTTTGCTTGTTTGTTCAGACACTGTGGCTTTTGCTGGCCTCCAGTATGCTAGTAGACCAGGTTGATCTGGAATTTAGTTTGCAACCCCTTTGACCTTGATCACTTGGAATTCTTCTGGCTTCATAGCCTATGCATTGAACTTTCCTTTTTCCCTCCAAGAGGTGGCACATGTCTCTAAATCCAGCACTCAGTAGGTTAAAATAGAAATATTACAGGAAGTGTACTGTCGGTCTGTTCTGCTTCAAAGCCTTTCAGGGGTACAGGATGAAACGTATCAAACAAAAAAAAAAAACATGCATCTCAGAAAGTGGCACATTCCTTTAATCCCAGCACTTGTGAGGCAGAGGCAGACAGATCTGTGTGAGTTCTGAGCCTAGATCCTGTGGGAATAGTTAATAGCTATGTAGAGAGACCCTGTCTCAAAAACAACAAAAAAACATTTAAGTGTCTGACTGACCTGAATTTCAACTGTAGATCTATTTGCTTCTGCCTCTTGTGTGCTTTGATTAAAGGTATGTGCTAATAAGTCAGATGATAAATGGTTATATTTGTACCTACAGGTTAACTTAAATTTATTTAACAAATTTCAAAATTGTAAAATTGGGATAGGAGTCAATTGTTTCTTAAACAGACTTAAAGCAACCTAAATATCACATGGAAATCTGTAAAAAAGTATGAATGAGAAACCAGGAACACTAGATAATGAGAAATTGTTTATGTACATCAGTATTTTTTGGTAATCATTTTGGCATATAAATATCTCTTTCGTTATGTCAGGCTCTTTCTCTACTTGACATATTTAGTGCCTTACAGTAAGAGCTATGTTTACTAAACATTGGAATTTTATAGGTCCTCATATTTTTTAGTTTTGGGGTTTTTTTTTTTTGAATTTTAATCTTTTTTTTTTTTGTTTGTTTGTTTGTTTGTTTTTTGTTTTTTGAGACAGGGTTTCTCTGTATATCCCTGGCTGTCCTGGAACTCACTTTGTAGAACAGGCTGGTCTTGAACTCAGAAATCTGCCTGCCTCTGCCTCCCAAGTGCAGGGATTAAAGGCGTGCACCACCATGCCCGGCTAATCTGTATACCATCGCTGTGTTCAGACACACCAGAAGAGGGCATCACATCCCATTATAGATGGTTGTGAGCCACCATGTGGTTGCTGGGAATTGAACTCAGGACCTCTGAAAGAGCAGTCAATGCTCTTAACCGCTGAGCTATCTCTCCAGCTCTATTTTTAAGGTTTTTTTTTTTTTTTTTTTTTAAAGATTTATTTTATTTATTATATGTGAGTACACTGTAGCTGTCTTCAGACACTCCAGAAGAGGGAGCCAGATCTCGTTACAAATGGTTGTGAGCCACCATGTGGTTGCTGGGATTTGAACTTATCACCTTCAGAAGAGCAGTCAGGTGCTCTTACCCACTGAGCCATCTCACCAGCCCCGTATTTTTAAGGTTTTTAATATTTTAAAATTTATTGAAGCAAGATTTTGACCTCTTCAGGTTAGTGTGGCCTCAACTGATGACTGTCCTGTTAAAGACTCCTTCTTTCTTCAAATAGAATCTTCCTGTAGAATACCATCTGCCCCCTTTATCTTCCCCTCAAGACTGTCTCTATATAGTCTTGCCTGTTCTAGAACTTGCTAGATAGTGCAGGTTGGCCTTTTGCCTCTGCCTCTTGCTTTTTTTTGTTTGTTTGTTTGTTTTTGAGACAGGGTTTCTCTGTGCAGCCCTGGCTGTCCTGGAACTCACTTTGTAGACCAGTCTGGCCTGGAATTCACAAATCCACTTGCCTCTGCCCCTCGAGTGCCAGGATTAAAGGCCTGTGCCACCATGCCTGGCAGTTCGTACATTTTGCAGTGTACAAAAAACTAAATGTAAAAACAGTGGACTTAAGTGATAGGCATGAGACAGTTGAGATACTTTTTGTTTTTTTTTTTCCTCTAGTAAACAGAACTAAGAAATCTCTCTTCTTTTTTTTTTTTTTTTTTTCTTTTTATTTCGAGACAGGGTTTCCACTTAGGCTCATCACTTACTCAGGCACCAGGCATGCATGTAGTAAACGGACATGCATGTAGGCAGAACGCTTAAATTTAAAAAAAGGGGGGGGTTGTAAATCAATTGGCAGAGTTACTGCTCTTGCAGAGGACCCAAATTCAGTCCCAGCACCCATGTCTAGTATAACTCCAGCTCCAGGGAATCTGGCATTGCACCTAGTTGAGCTTCTACTGTCACTTGTACATATATACATACAAACATATACATAATTTAAAAATAAATGATATTTTTCAATTTTGGATTTATCAGGCTTTATAGCATATATCTATAATCACAGCACACAGGAAGGAAGGAAGCTAAGAAGGAAAACTGGTGTGAGTACCAGGCCAGCCAGGAGTACATAGTGAGATGTCTAAAAAGAGTGAAATGGTCCAAAATTTGACTAGTTTTCTAGAAAGCTAGCTTGTCTGTCTGTCTTTCTTTCTTTTCCATACTACAATAATTTGCTGGTTGTGCGAGTTCTGTCAGAGACTTAATAGGTCTGAAAATGTTGCTTGAGTTTTGTATTTTTTTTTTGAACCATTTTAGTTTGAGAGTTTTTATTTTGTGTGGTCAGAGATCATTGTAGTCTGTTCCCAAACAACTAAAATACCTAATTTTTCCGGAGATTTGTTTTCAAACTTAGCTGTAAAACACTTTGATCTAGGATTTCCTTTTCCTAAGTTTTGTCTACGTCTTTTTTTTTTGAGACAGGGTTTATCTGTATAGCTCTGGCTGTCTTGAAACTCACTCTGTAGACCAGGCTGCCTTGAACTCAGAAATCCTCCTGCCTCTGCCTCCCGAGTGCTGGGATTAAAGGCGTGCACCACCACGCCCGGCTCTGTCTACGTCTTGTCTTTTAAGTAGTATTAGTTACCTCTTTCATTTAAATCTTTTATTACAAAATAAGTTTCATGAATTGTATGAGCTTCAATCCAACATAATAATTTTTTTAGAACTTCCTTTGTACATTTTATTTTATCAGAAATAGGAATGTCAGGTGTTCCTGACATTAGAGGTTTTGAATTGGTTTAATTTTTGGACTTTTGAAACAGGATCACATATGGTTACTGGCCTTAAAACTTGCTGAGTAGTTGTGGCCTCTTTTAATACCTTATTACCTTGCCTATCTACTTGGCCATGTTTGGCCTCTTCTTCATCTGGTATTGGTTATTTAACCCAGAATCTAGGACCTGCTAGGCAAGAATTTTACCACAATGGGCTGGGGATGTGGCTCAGTGGTTCAGAGCATTGGCTGCTCCTCTATAGGTCCTGCATTCTATTCTTAGCATCCACATAGCGATTTACACCCATCTATAACAATAGTCCCAAGGTATCTGATGCTCTCTTCTGGCCTCTACAGTTGTTATTGCATGCATATAGTGCACAGATACAAATTTTAAGTTTAAAAGTGTAATGCAAATATTAATATTAAATATTAAGTACATTCAAGTACTAATTTTTTGTAGAATTAAAAAAAATGATTTACTTATTTATATGAATGCTTAGCTTGAATGCACACCTGAATAGAAAGGTCATGAAGATCCCATTATAGATGGCTGGGAGCCATTATGTAGTTGCTGGGCATTAAACTGAGGACCTCTGGAAGAACAACTAGTGCCTTAACCACTGAGTCATGTCTCCAGCTCCCATGTTTTACCTGTTTATTTTTTTTTTAAGATTTATTGTTATTTTTTGGATATTACTGTTTTGCCTACATTGATGTCTGTGCACCAGGTGTACACACCCTGTGCACAAAAAGGTCAAGAGTGCAATGGGATTCTTTTGGACTGGAGTTACTGACAATTGTGAACTGTCATGTGGGTGATGGGAATTGAACCTGAAGTCTTCTGATAGAACCACCACTACTCTTAACCACTGAACCATCTCTGTAACTCCCACAAGTTAAATTTTTAAAAAATTTTAAAATTATTATCAGCTGGGCTTGGGGGCACACGCCTTTAATCCCAGCACCTGGGAAGCAGAGGCAGGCGGATTCTGAGTTCAAGGCCAGTCTACAAAGTGAGTTCCAGGATGGCCCGAAACCGTGTCTTGAAAAACAAACAAAACCAAAAAGATTTATTAAATGTACATACAGTGTCACTGTCTTCAGACACTCCAGAAGAGGACATCGGATCCCATTACTGGTGGTTGCTGGGATTTGAACTCAGGACCTCTGGAAGAGCAGTCAGTGCTCTTAATCACTGAGTCATCTCACCAGCCCAAATTTTAGTATTTTTTAAAATAGGCATTATAATGAATTATAATATTCTTTGAAAACTTTGTTTGCCTAGTCTCTGAATAAGTTTTGTATTCTCTTATTTCATTTAGTCCAAAAGAAATGCTTCCTTTAAAGCCTGCAAAGAAAGAGAAGGAACAGAGGACTCGCCACTTACTCACAGACTTGCCTCTTCCTCCTGAGCTACCAGGAGGAGATCCATCTCCTCCAGATTCTCCAGAGCCAAAGGCAATTACACCACCTCAACAACCATATAAAAAGAGACCAAAGTAAGTTTTACAGGATGTGTAATTTTTATATTTTATGAACATGGTGTCTTCATTCATGTTTGTGCTTTACATGCATGTCCTGTGTCCCAGGAGACCAAAAGAGGGTGCTGGATCCCCTGGGACTGCAGTTGTAAGCCACTATGTAATTGCTTGAAATTGATTCCTGGTTAATGACTCTTATCTGCTGAGTTATCTTACCATCACCTTAGGCCCCCCTCAATTTTTTCTTTAAGATTTATTTATTTTATGTATGCAAGTGGTCTATCTGCATGTATACCAGCGTGTCAAAAGAGGGCATCAGAATTCATTACAGATGGTTGTGAGCCACCATGTGGTGGCTGAGAATTGAACTCACGACCTCTGGAAGAGAAGCTGGTGCTCTTTAGGGACCCCTTTAATTTAAGAATATTTTCTTTTGGTTTATATCTAAAATTTATATATTATCCTTAACTCATAGACATGAGAGCCAATAAATACATATTTTATTTCAATTTTATGGGAAAATTATCTTCTTTGGAAGGATTCCTATCTTATTTAGTTTTGAGGCTGTGAAGACAAAACATGACCAAGGTGGCTCTTATGAGAGAAACCATTTAATTCCCCAATTAAATGGGGGATTGCTTACAGTTGGCAGAGAGTCAGTTCATTCCCATGGTAGGAAGTATGTAAACAGACACTGGAGCAGTAGCTACAGTCTGATCTATAGGTAGTAAGAGCAACACTGGCTCTTTCTTTCTTTCTTTCTTTCTTTCTTTCTTTCTTTCTCTCTCTCTCTCTCTCTTTCTCTCTTTCTCTCTTTCTCTCTTTCTTTCTTTCTTTCTTATATGTAAGTAAGTACACTAGCTGTCTTCAGACACTCCAGAAAAGGGCTTCAGATCTCATTACAGATGGTTGTAAACTACCATATGCTTGCTGGGATTTGAACTCATGACCTTCAGAACGGCATTCGGTGCTCTTACTCGCTGATCCATCTCACCAGCCCTCTTTTTTTTTTTTTTTTTTTTTTAAATAAAGATTTATTTATTGCTGGGCAGTGGCGACACACAGCTTTAATCCCAGCACTTGGGAGGCAGAGGCAGGCGGATTTCTGAGCCTGGTCTACAGAGTGAGTTCCAGGACAGCCAGGGCTATACAGAGAAACCCTGTCTTGAAAAAAACAACAACAAAAAAATTTATTTATTTTATGTATATGAGTATACAGACACACCAGAAGGGCGCATCAGATCCATTACAAATGGTTGTGAGCCACCATATGGTTGCTGGGAATTGAACTAGGGATCTGTGAAAGGGTAGTCAGTTTTCTTAATCACTGAGCCATCTCTCCAGCCCCTGACTTGGGCTTTTGAAACCTCAAAACTTACCTCCAGTGACATAATTCTTTCAACAAGGCTATACCTCCAAATCCTATCAAAGACTTCTACTCCTGATGACTAAGCACTCAAGTGTATGATTCTAAGGGAGCCATTCTACTTCACCAATGTAGATAACATTTTTTCTTGTTGAGAAAGAGTCTTAGCTCTGTATCCCTTGCTGGCCTAGAACTCACTAGAGATTGCAGTGTCTTTTTTTTTGGTTTTTCAAGACAGGTTTTCTCTGTGCAGCCGCGGTTGTCCTGGAACTCACTCTGTAGACCAGGCTGGCCTCTAACTCAGAGATCCACCTGCCTCCCAAGTGCTGGAATTAAAGGCGTGCGCCACCATGGCCGGCTTGCAGCGTCTTTAATTACAGCATTTGGGAGATAGAAGCAGGTTAATCTCTTGAGTTTAAGGCCAGCCTGGTCTACAGTGTTAGTTCCAGAGCAGGCAGAAAGCTAGCTACACAGTGAGACCCTGTCTCAAAACAAAAATAAGGGAGACACCACCCTGGCTAGCTTTAGTCATTTTTTTTTTTTTGAAAAGCAGTCCATGCATTTAGTGAACACTTACATACCCCTCTACTACCTTGTACCTTTGAAGCCAGAATTCTATGATAATTATTGATAGATACTATTTCATTCTTCCATTTCTGCCATTTCAGTAATAATTATGTCAGAAGCTAGTTATGTAATGGCAAAAATAACAGTCTTACTGATTTTCCTTTTAGAATTTGTTGTCCTCGTTATGGAGAAAGAAGACAAACAGAAAGTGATTGGGGGAAGCGCTGTGTGGACAAGTTTGACATTATTGGGATTATTGGAGAGGGGACTTATGGCCAAGTATATAAAGCCAAGGACAAAGACACAGGTATGTCCCTAAAATTCTTCATTTCTGAAGTGTAATAATTTAACAATTACTAATAATTTAATAGATGTATTAAAATAAAATTTATGTTCTAATTTGTTCTTTTACTATTACTAAGTAGATTAAAATGTTCCAAAAGAATAAATTTGCCATCTCTTAGAGTGTTTGCTTCAAAACCTCCCTGTACCTACTCTCTTACATAAAATAGGGCAATATTTGGATGTAACCTATGCCCATCCTCTTTGTAGTTTATATCATATCTAGAATATTTATAGTACCAAACCCAGCAAATTCTGAATAAACATTGTTATTATTCAAGGATCATTGGCAAAATAATGTGTGAGTAGTTTAGAAAGTGTCTCCAACCACTTGAAGAAGCTTCAGTCTACAGTTGTGTGATTCCATGAATGATCAGAGAGCTCTTTTCAGAGGTAGACTGGTTGCCTTACATTTGAGAGGTCCTGGGTTTGATTTTCAGCAATATAAGCTGCCTAAAGCTAAATTCTCTAATCTTTGACTATTTTGAATATTTATTGTTTTGACTTGGTGGTGGTTTTGTTTTTTGTTTGGTATTGTGTTTTGGTGGTGGAATTTGAACCTACAACTTGCACTACACTATATCAAAAAGGCTATAGTTATAATCTCAGCCTTTGTAGTTTATTTGAAGTTTTTTACTTGCAAAAATTTTTTTGTGTGTTTTTTTGGGGGGAGGGGTTGGTTATTTAATTTAATTTATTTACTGAGTACAAATCAATGTCATGATATTTGTGTCATGCATACATTGGGAGGTCAGAGGACAGCTTGCAGGGAGTCTGTTCTCTCATTCTACCATGTGAAAGACAGAGCAGTTGAAGATGTCTTAATCTGCTTATCAAGACCCTGTCCTAGAAGCCGGCAGTGGTGGCACATGCCTTTAATCCCAGCACTCGGGAGGCAGAGGCAGGTGGATTTCTAAGTTCGAGGCCAGCCAGCCTGGTTTACAAAGTGAGTTCCAGGACAGCCAGGGCTATACAGAGAAACCCTGTCTTGAAAAACCGAAAAGGAAAAAAAAAAAAAAGACCCTTTCCTAGAAATGAGAAATCTGGGGAGGAAAAGAATGATATTGTTTATATATTTATTCATTTGTTTATTATTGTATTTTTTTCTTTGGTTTGGTTTTCAAGTCAGGGTTTATTTGTCTAACAATTCTGGTTGTCCTGAACTTGACTTTTTAGATCAGGCTGTTCTCAATCTCAGAGATCCATCTGTCTCTACCTCCCCAGTTCTCGGATTAAAGGTATACAACATCACACTGAAGAGATTCTATATTAGTATGAATCTTATGAAAAATTGAGAACATAGGAATAAGTCTGGTTGCATAGCCCTATAGTAGAAGCCATGCTTAGTGTAGGTTCTAAATTTAATCTTATCCCCTTAAAAACAGAAGGAAATCAGAGGTTTTATGTAAAAGTTTGTGAAGGTTAGGGCATGTAATGCTGTTGCATAACCAGGACTAAGAAATGTAAGTTGATTACAATGATAGTCTGTATCTATTTTTTGTAGGAGAACTAGTAGCTCTGAAGAAGGTTCGGCTAGACAATGAGAAAGAGGGCTTCCCAATCACAGCCATCCGGGAGATCAAGATTCTTCGTCAATTAGTTCATCAGAGTGTTGTAAACATGAAGGAAATTGTCACAGACAAACAAGATGCACTGGATTTCAAGAAGGACAAAGGTAATAGCAGAGATTTCTATTACTTTAGTTTCGTTTGTATGAGGTTTTACCTGAATGTGTATGTATACACAAACATGTGCCTGGAAGAGCAGTAAGTTCTCTTAACCATGGAACCATTTCTCCATCTCTCTTTTTTTCTGTTTTGCAGTGGTGGAGGTGGGCCCATTTTCTTTATAACACTGACTGCTCTGTAACTCATTCTGTAGACCAGGTTGGCCTCAAACTCAGAGATCTACCTGCTTCTCCCTCCTAAATGCTGGGATTAAATGTATGCCCCACTGCACCCAACATGTATTTATTTTTGAGACAGTCTCCTTGTAGCCCTGGCTTCCTGGAATTCTCTATGTAGACCCAGCTAGCCTCAAACTTGAACTCAGACCTGCCTCTTGACTCCTGTCAAGAAGCCTGTGCCAACACTTAAACCTATTTAAAAAAAAAAAAAAAAGATTTGTTTTTATGTGTATAAATGGACGCTGGATTCTCAGGAACTTGAGTTTACCACTGATTGTAAGTGACCATGTGGGTTCTGAGAATTGATCAAAGATTTGTTGCAAGTGCTTTTTTTTTTTTTTTTTTTTTTTTTTTTTTTTTTTTTTTTTTTTTTTTTTTTTTTTTTTTTTTTTTTTTTTTTTTTTTTTTTTTTTTTTTTTTTTTTTATGGTTTTTTGAGACAGGGTTTCTCTGTATAGCTCTGGCTGTCCTGGAACTCACTTATTAGACCAGGCTGGCCTTGAACTCAGAAATCCATCTGCCTCTGCCTCCAAGTGCTAGGATTAAAGGCATGGGGCACAAGTGCTCTTATTTATTGTTTTTATATTTATTCATTTAAATAGACAAGGTCTCTCTAGTCCTGCCTGTTCTGGAACTTGTTATGTAGATGAGCCTGGATCTCCTGAGCTTGAGTTGCAGGTGGTTGTAATCCTCCCTTTGTGGTTGCTGGGAACCCAACTTCCATCCTCTGCAAGAGCAAGAGTTTTTAAGTTAGCAGGTCTTAGCTTAGTTCCATCTATTCCAACATACTCCTTTACTTTAATGTAGACTCTCTTTGATGGAACTGTGGACTATTTCTAAAATTTTAGGGAAGCTGTGACAATGCTTGTGTCCCCATCCTGTCCCTTATCATTTCTCTTCCCTCAAAATGAAAAAGAAAGGAAAAAAGAAGTGCAATGGGGTTGAGATTTCTCGGTGGGTAAAGTGCTTACCATGCAATCATGACTGAAGTACCAAAGAAAAGCTGAGCATATCAGTATATGCCTCTGACCCCGCACTTTGAGAAAAAGGTGAATGTCTGTGATTCAATGCCAGCCAAAATAGTAAGCTCTAAGTTTAGCAAGACATTCTCAAAAAGTAAGGTAGAGAATGATAGAAAGATAACCTGGAGTAAGTCTTTAACTCTCACACCATGTATACCTCTGAGACAGAGTATCTTCATGTACATATGTTTGCATGCATGTGTGCATGTACTCCCTCCCCCTGTCTCTGCTTCTCTTTTTTCCCTTTTCTCTCTCTCTCTCTCTCTCTCTCTCTCTCTCTCTCTCCCTCCCTACCCCCCCTCCCTCCCTCCCTCCCTCTCCTCCTTTGTTTTTCTCTCTGGTCTCTTAAAAAAAAATGCGTACCATTTGGTAAATGAGTTCTTGATGCCTACTCTCTATTAAGAATCCCTGCCTTGTATTGGGAATGTAGCTTAAGTTATAGAGCACTTGCCTAGTACACTTGAGATCCTTGATTCAATGTTTTTGTTTTTATGCAACTAGTGAACAGAATTATAAACCTGGAGGATATTGATTTGAGAACAGGGTTTCATATATAGTTGTTCATATTCTCTGTGTAGCTAAGGATGGCCTTTAATCTCTCTACCACATTTGTTTATTGGTGCTAGGGATTGGGCTCAAACCTATGGTTTTGCTAGGCATGGTGCTCCATGCCTTTAATCTGAGCTGTGTGAGACATGCAGTTTCAGTGCCGGCCTGCTCTATATACTAAATTCCAGGCTAGTCAGTGCTACATTATCAGACACTGTTTTAAAACAAAAACATACAAACCCAGGGTCTTTTTTTCTAAGATTTATTTATTATACACTGTAGCTGTCTTCAGATACTCCAGAAGAGGGCATCAGATTTCGTTATGGATGGTTGTGAGCCACCATGTGGTTGCTGGGATTTGAACTCGCGATCTTCGGAAGAGCAGTCAGTGCTCTTAACCTCTGAGCCATCTCGCCAGTCCTCAAACCCAGGGTCTTATACATGCTTGGCAAGCATACTTCCAAGTGAGGTATATCCTCAGCTTTTAGGTTTAGTATTTCATGTTATGATTTCAGTATGATAAATTGCAAATTGCTTTTGCAAGTATTTTTAGTGTGCTTTCATTTGTATTTATGTATTTAGAAGCTGTGATTAAATGATTTGTAGTTCTGAATTATTTTTGTAAATTATCAGCAACAGCATCATACGCTTACATAAGCAATGTTTACATTGCTTACTTGTAGAGTTCAGAGGACAGTTTTCAGGAGTTGCTTCTCTTTAATAATGGGCTTTGGATATGAAACTCAAGTTGTAAGGCTTGAAAGGCAAGTACTTTGATAAAATGCTGAGCAATCCTGACATCTTTCAATTATTTTTACTTAAAATGTTTTCCACTTTATTTTTGTTTATGTGTGAATCTGAGTGTATGCCACATGTATGTGGGTGCCCATTGAAACCAGAAGGTACCAGATCTTCAGGAGCTATGATTATAATTACTTGTGAGTTGTGCTCAGGAGTCAATGGCAGCCAACACCTGTGAGGCCAACCTCGTCTGCATAGTCAGTCCTGGACCCGTCTCAAAAAGGAGTATGGAGCCAGGCATGGTGGCACATGCCTTTAATCCCAGCACTTGGGAGGCAGAGCCAGCCTGGTCTACAGAGTGAGTTTCAGGACAGCCAGGGCTACACAGAGAAACCCTGTCTCGAAAAACCAAAAAAAAAGGGAGTAGAGCTAGAGAGATGGCACAAGGGACCTTCATTTGCTTCCCAGAACTCATGTCATTTTACAACCATCTGTAACTCCAGTTCCAGTGGATTCAGTACCATCTTTTTTTTTTTTTTAAGATTTATTTTATTTATTATATGTAAGTACACTGTAGCTGTCTTCAGACACTCCAGAAGAGGGCGCCAGATCTCGTTAAGGATGGTTGTGAGCCACCATGTGGATGCTGGGATTTGAACTTATCATCTTCGGAAGAGCAGTCGAGTGCTCTTAGCCGCTGAGCCATCTCACCAGCCCCTCAGTACCATCTTTTGGCCAGGCACCAGGCAATGATATTGTGCACAGATAATAAATGCAGGCAAAACTCTTAAATATAAGAGTTTTAAAAAACAAAAGGACTCATAATTTATAACAAATGGGCATGGTTGTCTTATACAAAATAAAACTAGAAAAACTAGAATAAGTAGCTAATTGCATTAGGATTTGCCCCTGGGTGTGTAATTGTTAAGGAACATTAATCATGACGTATATAGTTTAATGGTAGCAGTTTTCTCAGAATGTAAATTGTTAACATAACAGCAGTATAGGAATCTAGATTTACTTCCCAGTAGTATTGTGTATCATTAGAAAGGAAAATTGTTTTTATTATTCTAATTTAGGTCCTTTTTCTATAAAATTAAGGGGTTGTTCCAGAGAGACTGAGGTTAACATCAAATTATGTTCAGATTTGAGGATTGTTATGTCAACATTTAAAAATTTCTTTTTCATGTTATATAGGTGCCTTTTACCTTGTATTTGAATATATGGACCATGACTTAATGGGACTGCTTGAATCAGGTTTGGTGCACTTTTCTGAGGACCATATCAAGTCATTTATGAAACAGCTAATGGAAGGACTGGATTACTGTCACAAAAAGAATTTCCTCCATCGGGATATTAAATGTTCTAACATTTTGCTGAATAACAGGTAACATAGTAACCATGTAAGGCTATTCACTTTTTCCCTTTCTTTTTGATTTATCTAGATAATTAAGATTATAAGGAGTACTTTTTTCTCTTTGCATGGATGGAATTAATAGTATAGGATTAATTTTTTTTTTCCCACTGATACAGGGTTTCTCTGTGTAGCCCTGTCTGTCCTGGAACTCACTCTGTAGACCAGGCTGGCCTTGAACTCAGAAATCCACCTGCCTCTGCCTCCCAAGTGCTGGAATTAAAGGTGTGCACCACCACCGCCTGACTACAAATATTATTTAATTGCTAAAATTCTAGGGAATTCATCTACAAGAGAATATACCATATAGTCAATAAGTAGTGTTATTACCAGAGCTAACTTAAATATATATTGGGTTCTTAATATTCTTTAGTAGGAAGAAACAGGCCTGCCTCTTTAGCTGTGCATTACAGATGGTTGTTAGCCACCATGTGGTTGCTGGTAATTGAACTCGGGACCTCTTGGAGTCAGTGCTCTTTAGTACTGAGCCATCTCTCCAGCCTCTAAATTTTAAACACTGAAAGTTTGGTAGTGTACACTGTGCAGCTGAGTTTAGTAGTAGAGCTAACCTATTTATTAATGTTCAATTCAGTAAGTGTGTTTCATTGTTACTTGATTTAGACAAAATTTTAGTCTAGCTCAGGTGTCTTTGAACTATTATGTTCTCAGTCTCTCAAGTGCAGGGATTAAAGGCATATACCATCACACACTAGTCCCATATTTCTTTAATTTAGAATTACCAAAAACATTGTTTTGAGGAATAAATAGAAATTTATCAGATTATCAATGAAGAAGCAAAATTTCTGGTGAAAATATTGCTTATACAAAATCATATACACACGAAAAACATGCCCATAGTCTCATGGTTTAAACTAGAGGAGGAGCCGGGCGTGTTGACGCACACCTTTAGTCCCAGCACTTTGGATGCAGAGGCAGGCGATTTCTGAGTTCGAGGCCAGCCTGCCTGGTCTACAGAGTGAGTTCCAGGACAGCCAGGGCTACACAGAGAAACCCTGTCTCAAAACAAAACAAAACACAAAAAAACCACAAAAAACAACAACAAAAAAGAAACTTAAGGAGGAGGATCATTCAGGGTTTGAAAGTAGGGCTAGAATGTATCTCAATTGACTGTTCTTGCCAGTGTGCCTCATGATCTGGATTTGATTCCTAGCACTGTCTACTTGTTATGTGGCCAGTTTGAAACTTCAAGACTCTTATCTCAAAAAGAAAAAAAAAACAGTGTTTAGAAAACTATAAATATAGTGTTAGTGCCTAAAGCAAAAAGTAAAACACATTATGGTGAAAAATGAAGTTGAGTTGTTCTTACTAAGGAGCTTACTTTTATCCCTAGTTCAATTGGGAAGGCATTTAAGGTGTCTAAGTAAAGTACTATTTAAAATTATGTGGCTTTATTGTGAGGCAAACATGATGTAAAGATACTAAATCTTAAACTGGAACTGTGGGGTACATTCTTACCAGCATAGCTACTAGGGAAGTTAAAGTGCCGGTGTCAGGAGTTTGTTGGTAGCTTGGGCAATTTAGTATGACATTCTTTGAAGAAAGTTGGGTTTGGTTTGAGGGAGGAGGTTTTTTTGTTTTTGTTGTTTGGGTTTTTGTTTTTTTGTTTTTTTTTTAATACTCAAAATCTCTTATTAAAGGTGAAAGTCCATTACTCTTAAGTCTAGATCTTTAATAGTTAGTTCATCTGTAATCTTATCTACTTGGAAGGTTGGGGCAGGAGAAACATGCATTAAGTTTGTCCAGTAACTATGAAGACTATCTACCTGGAATAGTGGTGCATGCTTTTGATCCCTGCCCTTGGAAGGCAGGGCCAGGCGGATCTCTGAATTAAAGGCCAGCCTGGCTTCTGTAGCGAGTTTGTAGCCAGCCAGGAATACATAGCAAGACCTTATTTCAAAAACAACAACAAAAAAACCTTTTTTTTTTTTTGTCCTGGAACTTGCTGTTTAGACTAGGCTGGCCTTGAACTTTTGGATATCCATCTTCCTCTGCCTCCAAGGGACTGGGATTAGAGGCGGGTTCCACTGTATTTGGCTCAGTTTTTACATTTTATTAAATGCCACAGGAAACAAGGGCTTTTCCATTAGTACAAGTATTCACCAGTTCTTTGAGGGTTTGCCCTGAGGATTCTGTGATTGGCTTTACATATGGATACATTCCCGTTTTTTTCTTTTTTTAACACATTCACTAGGTGGTTATAGCAAATGGCCTAGTTTATCATGGCGGCATACTTGGTTTAGGGACTGAATGTGGCCATAGGAGAGAATAGTTAGCTTGGTTTCTATGATAATTCATTTTATATAAGTAAAAAAAAGACCAAAATGTTCATCTTTTGGTTTTACTCTTTTTGTTTTTATTTATGAACAAAGGTCTCACTTTGTTTCATAGCATGTTCTCTATCTCAGAGTAATCCTACTTCAGCCCCCAAGTTCTGAGATGTAAATTGTATACCAAACTTGAGCCTGTATTGTCTTAGAGCGACTTGGCTTTCTGTTTTGTTTTGTTTTCTTTTCTTTTTTGTTTTCTTGAGACAGGGTTTCTCTGTATAGCCCTGGCTGTCCTGCAACTCACTTTGTAGACCAGCCTGGCCTCGAACTTAGAAATCCGCCTGCCTTTGTCTCCCGAGTGCTGGGATTAAAAGAGTGCACCACCACGACCAGCTGGCTTTCTGTTTTAGAAGGGCACTAATACTAATACAAAGAGGTTAGGTTGATGCAGCAGTAGTTAAGCTCATGTAGATTCCTCTTTTAAACAATTCAGTATCTTTTTCTGGCCTCTAAGTGTTCTTGCATATATGTGGTATGTGTAAAATCCCCCCCCCCCACATATTTGTGTAAAAATACTATATATACTTATAATAAAATGGCCTCCGGGCTAGAGAGACTGCTCAGTGCTTAAGAGAACTGCCTGCTCTTCTAGAGGGCCTGAGTTCAATTCCCAGCATCCACATGGGGGCTCACAACCATCTGTAATGGGATTTGATGCCCTCTTCTGATGTGTTTGAGACAGTGTACTCACATACATTTTAAAAAATCTTTAGGGCTGGAGAGATTGCTCAGTGGTTAAGAGCACCAACTGCTCTTCTGAGGGTCCTGAGTTCAAATCCCAGCAACCACATGGTAGCTCACAACCATCCATAATGAGATCTGACGCCCTCTTCTCGTGCATCTGAAGACAGCTACAGTGTACTTAGATATAATAATAAAAAAATCTTTTAAAAAAAATCTTTAAAACAAAACCAAAAAACTGTGTGTACCATATTTGGCACTGAGTGGGAAAACAATTTATCTTTAAATCAGGCATAGTGGTAGAAGCCAGTGATTCTCTTTGATTTTGAAGCCAATCCAATCTACATAATGAGATCTTGTCTAAATATTCAAATGAGTAGAATCCAAGAGAAATGGCTAAAGAGATGAGAATAAAAGTAAAATATTGACTACAATATCATCATATTTACAAGTTACAGATGTTAGATTACAGATTATAACACTCAAGAGAAAGGTCTGCCAAGTAAAGATCAAAGGTGACATTAGTGTTGAGAGGTAAGGGGATATACAGCATAATTAAGGAATGGATATAAAATGGCATGGACAGTGGATTGCGAAGACAAAAAGCCATTGAGTACTTGAAGATTATGTTTGAAGATATATTGTTTTTTGGGAATATATTGGATAAAACAATAGTGGTTTTTTTTTTTTTTCTGTTGTATATGCCAAATTTTTGCAGTACCTCCACATAGGAGATTCAGGAAACCATGAGTTATAAGACCTTATCTTTAAGTTTAATTCCAGCACCACAAATAGTAAGGGACAGTGAGATGGAATTTGTTGTCAAGTATGGTGAGAGTTCACCCACAACTCACAGTGTGGAAGGGGTATACTGACTGCTACAGGTATTTCACTAGCTGCACAGACATACATCATATGTACATACACACACACCATACACATTATACACACACACATACACACACACCACCATGCCTTGTACATATAGAAGTAGTGGACTTACCAAATAAGTAAAGAAATACTCACATGGTTCATGTATTAGCTGCTGGTGGTGTGAAAGGCCTGCAAATTTTTCATAGCTATGTCTTTTGCCTTTTTTTGGTTTTTTGAGACAGGGTTTCTCTGTATAGCCCTGGCTGTTCTGTAACTCACTCTGTAGACCAGGCTGGCCTCGAACTCAGAAATCCGCCTGCTTCTGCATCCCGAGTGCTGGGATTAAAGGCGTGCACTACCACACCCGGCTATCTGGATGCTTTCTTCTGGGCATAAATTATAGATCATATCCAGACTCATTGATGTTGGTAGCTTTCCTATAGAAGCCCTGTTTCTTATCCTGGCAGGGTATATAAATCTGAAAGTCATCTTTAGGCTGGTAAGTGTTCTAATTACTGAACTATATTCCCATCCCTCAGTATACAGACATGTCAAGGATTATTTTAAGAAAATTAAACACAAAATTAGGAGAATTACATAAAAACTATGAACTACTCAGAATTATGTTAATCCATTAAAATTTTGTATCGTATTTTAATATGTATAACCCTGCTACATTTGGAGAATGTAGGGGGCTGATTGCATCTGAAGTACTTGATAGCTCAGGTAAGACAAATCTCAGAGAGCAAAGAGGAGAGGCTATCTTAGAAATGTTCCCCAAACTTAAGAGCAAAAGGATGACTATAAAACAAGAAAAGTAATAGGAACAAAATTTTACATTAAATCAACCACTATCATTCCTAATAAGAAGTCTATACACACCTTCATCCACTTGCCCAAAATACCACTTCTTTTTTTTTTTGTGAAACAAGATCTCACTACATAACCCAGTCTCGCCTTGAATTCATCATAATCCTTGTACATTCAGAATGAGGTATAATGGCTCAGGCCTATAATTTCAGAAATTGGAAAGGTGGTACTGGAGGGTCACTATGATTTTTGAGGGCAGTGCAAATTCAGGTTCTGTGCCTTCCTTGGTTTCAAAGGAGACCCTATCTCAAAAGATGAGAAAAGGAAAGAAAAATAACAGACTCAGAATGGGTAGAGTGCTTGCCTAGTATGTATGCGGCCCTGGTTTCAGTCCCCAGCACTGTGAGGAAAAAAGTACAGATTCATGAATTGAGACCTGTTAACTGGATTTATCATTTATCAGAATGAAACTTAGGCAAGCTTTTTGGTTTTTTTATTTTGTTTTGTTTTTTATTTTTTTATTTATTTATTTTTTTTGTTTTGCTTTTGTATAGTGTTTGGGATCAAACTTAGGGTCTTAGACTTGCATGTTCTCTGCCACTTAGCTACTTCCCCAATCTTTGGTGGTTGGAGACAGGATCTCACCCTGAAGCTCAGGCTGGCCATGAACCTGAACATCTTGCCTCTGTTTCCCTACTTATAGAATTAAAAATATGTGCCATTATGCTTGACTTTAAATATCTGTTTGTCCTCAACATTAGGTATTGCATTAACACATGTACCAGGCACAGATGTCTACCATAAAATACTTAAAGCCTAAGTGTAGTGGTGAACGCCTTTCATCTTAGTACAAAGAGGCAAAGGCAGTGGATGTTTGTTAGTTCGAGTCTGGTTTTATGTGATAAATTCTATCGCAAAATAAAAAAATAGTAAATAAAAAGAAGTAAATGTTTAGAGTTGGCGTTGAAGATACATAGCTATAGTCCCGGTTCTTGGCAGGGTTGAAGTAAGATAGATGATTGTTTTAAGAGTTGGCGATCAATCTTGGTGATATATGTAGATTCCATGGTCAAAAGATAAATTAGAAATCAAATGCAAAAATGTAATAATAGAAAAATATTATGAGGCACTACAAACTTTGTCTGGAAAATTTAAATTGGGGAGTGTAACCATCAATAAAAATATGATTAATAGAAATAGGCATCAAAATTAATTTTTATAATTCTTTTAGTTCTTTAATTGGCACTTAAGTTTCCAAGTGTAGTTTGAGCACTGCTGCTTTTACTTATGAAAATAATTTGTTTTTCAGCGGGCAAATCAAGCTGGCAGATTTTGGACTTGCTCGGCTCTATAACTCTGAAGAGAGGTGAGGCATTTGTCAGAATCACATATGGCAAGCTTTACTTGTGACCTATGATTTAAGGCCAACTTTGGCATAGTAAAAACACTATCTCAAAAAAATTTTTATTTTTTTTTTTTAAGTTAAACTAAGGGTAGAAATTAGAGAAGAGTCTTTTTTTTTATTGTTTTGCAATTGGATTTTGTTTGTTGCACTAGCTGTCCTAGAATTCACTCTGTAAGCCAGGCTGGCCTTGACCTCACGGCAGTACACCTGCCATTGCCTGCTGAGTGCTGAAGTTAAAGGCATGGGCCACCATCCCCTTCATTCTTTTGCTATTGTTTGTATTGACTGCTTTTTAATTTTGTGTGTGCATATTCATCACACCCACTTGACTGCATAGGTATCAAATCCACCTGAAGCTGGAGTTGTGTGTATTGTGTGTTTGTGTACATTATGTTTGAGTGTCTTCCACACATGGGGGGTGCTGGCATTAAAAAAAAAAAATGTGCCATGATTTTAGACACTGTCTGAATTCTTCAACCAGCCCTCTATTAAATACAATAAGTTAACCTGAATTGTACCAGAAGTTAGCTCTTCATCTTTCACTCATGTCCAGCTTGCTTTTAGCCTCTTAATTTGTTATTGGAATTGTTTTAAAAACCTCATCTTTAATTGCAGCTATTTTTTTGTTAGTGTTTAGTTACATATTTTTTTATCAAAAATATGTAAAACCTATCCAAATTCATATTCTGATGGTTTTACGTTTCAGTCGCCCTTACACAAACAAAGTCATCACTCTTTGGTACCGACCTCCAGAGCTGCTTCTTGGAGAGGAGAGATATACACCAGCCATTGACGTTTGGAGCTGTGGGTAAGCCTGTCTTAGCCTTTTATTTTGTCTGTAACTCATAACATATACTGTTTCCTCTTTAAATTAGCTATTTGTCTTTTTAAACTGTACACACATTTATACACACATATAAATAAAAAAGAATCCTTTTTTTTTTTGTTTGTTTTTGTTTTTGTTTTTTGGGTTTC
Organism: Mus minutoides; assembly: GCA_902729485.2. Classification (NCBI taxonomy): domain Eukaryota; kingdom Metazoa; phylum Chordata; class Mammalia; order Rodentia; family Muridae; genus Mus; species Mus minutoides. Next base: position 927,176 of record LR749954.1, on the reverse strand, counting down.
TCTGTATAGCCCTGGCTGTCCAGGTTGGCCTCGAACTCAGAAATCTACCTGCCTCTGCCTCCCAAATGCTGGGATTAAAAGCTTGTGCCACCTCACCCAGCCTTTTGATACATTTTTAATAGTCTTCCTTGTTTTCTTATTCTAGTCTTCTGTTTGCAGTCAGACATTTCTCTTAAGGAGCTCTCTCTCTCTCTCTTTTTTTTTTTTTTTTTTTGGTTTTTCGAGACAGGGTTTCTCTGTATAGCCCTGGCTGTCCTGGAACTCACTTTGCAGACCAGGCTAGCCTCGAACTCAGAAATCCGCCTGTCTCTGCCTCCCGAGTGCTTGGATTAAAGGCGTGTGCCACCACACCCGGCTACTCTCTCTTTTTTTAATGTTTCCTTCTACCTCCTTTTTTTCTTCTTTCCTTCTGCTTTTTCTACTCAGGATCTCTGTAGCCCTGTTTATCTTGGCTTACTATATTAAACAAGCTGGCTTCATATTGTGACAATCTTTCTGCCTCTTCCTCCCAAATGCTGGGGTTGTAAGTGTGCACCGACATGGCAACTGTAAAGATTTTTCTTTAAGATAAGGTCACATTTAGCCCAGGCTATCATCAAACTCAATATATAGCCCAAGATGACCTTTGACTCCTAAGTACCTTGCATCCAAGTTTTGGGATTACAGACAGTTTAAGTCCAGCCTGGTTTACAAAGTGAGTTCCAGGACAGCCAGGGCTACAGAGAAACCCTGTCTCAAAAAACCAAAAAAAAAAAAAAAAAAAAAAAAAAAAAAAAAAAAGACAGGGTCTTGTTATGTAGCCCTGCCTGCCCTGGAAGTTGATATATAGACTATGCTGACCTTGAACTCCTAGAGATTCACCTCGTTCAGCCACCCTGTTTGAAAGCATGTACCACTATGTCTGGGTCCTAAATTTTCTAAATAGCTTCTATCTGTTTTTTATTTGTAAATTGTGTGGCAAACTGGCCTTAACCTTTGTTTGTTATGATTCCCTTATACATACCTCCTAAAATAGCATGTCATCTTTCCCATCCATTCCTTTTTTTTTTTTTTTTAAACTTTTTCAAGATTTATATATACAAATGCTCTATCTGCATATATACCTACATGCCAGAAGAGGGCATCAGAACTTATTATAAATGGTCTGAAGTCAACCATGTGGTTGCTGGAACTTGAACTCAGTATCTCTGGAAGAACTGTCAGTGCTTTTTTTTTTTTTTTTTTTTTTTTTTTTTTTTTTTTGGTTTTTCGAGACTGGGTTTGTCTGTATAGCCCTGGCTGTCCTGGAACTCACTCTGTAGACCAGGCTGGCCTCAAACTAAGAAATCCGCCTGCCTCTGCCTCCCGAGTGCTGGGATAACAGTCAATGCTCTTAACCACTGAACCATCTCTCCAGTTCATCTTTCCTATTCTTTTTCTATTACTCTGTTATAAATCTTTTAAGAAGAGTTCTATGGTTTTTATTTTTAAAATTCAACAAGATTGTATCTTACTGAAATGAATCACGCTTTATTTTGGTTTTAATGACTCAAGGTGAATATATTTGTATTCAGCAGTACTAGCCCAAATTATAGCTAACCTGGAAAGTTAACAACTCATTAAAATGCACAAGGAAGTTCTAGGGGCAGGAAAATCTAGAGTTCAGGGTTGGAACAGGAGAAATGGCTCAGTGGTTAAGAGCACTGACTGCTCTTCCAGAGGTTCTGAGTTTAATTCTCAGCAACCACAACCATCTGTAATGGGATCTAATGCCCTCTTCTGGTGTGTCAACCTGGGGTACATTAGAGAACCTCTCTTGAAAAACAACACAAGGAAAAGCAAGATACATGGGGGAAATGTATAAGTTAGTGTATTGGTGTTTTTTTTCTTCTCAGTCTTTGCAACCTGCAACCTTACTATTATAAATAAAATGTTGGCCACGTAATAAAAAAGTCTTTCACACTTAAGAATTCTAACATTTAGGCATACAAATTAGGGCAGAAATTAGAACTACTAGTCTAACAAATTACCTTTTTTAATATAAGTGGTGCTGGTTTAGGCTTTTAGTCACAGTTCTTAGGAGCCAAAGGCAGGCTCTGTGAGGCTAGCCTAGTTTACAGAGCAAGTTCTAGGACAGCCAGGGTTACAGAGAAAACCATTTTTCAAACAAACAAACAACCCAGGGTGGGGGGAACCAAACAAACCAAACACTGTCTCTAAATGTTTAAACAAACCTAATTATTTTGGGGGGATTTTCTTTTTTACTGCTCTTCTATTTCCACTAGTTGGTATAATATTGGAAACAAAGTTTATTTCTACCATTTCCTCTTCAAATCAAGATAGACACTAAAAAAGCTAATAAAATAAATTATAGGTGAAATAAAATTAGGTTATTAAAAATGGTAATAGAATGATACATAATAGCCTACGCTATGGCCACTTTGGAGGCAGAGTTAGGTCTATCTGTCTGATCAAGGCCAAACTAGTCTACATAGCAGATTCTAAGCAAGTTAGGCATACATAGTGAGAACCTTTCTCAAAAAAACAGAAGAGGAGGAGGAAGAGGAGGAGGAGGAGGATGAAGAAGAGGAGGAGGAAGAGGAAGGAGATGGTAGAGGACATAGAGCCAGCAAAGGAGCTCAGTGATTAATAGCTCTGATGCTCTTGCCAAGGAATCCACATGCAAGCTGACAACCATCTTTAACTCCAGTCCCAGGGGATCGGATGTCTCTGATTTCTGTGGGCACGTGCATATACGTGCACATAACCCAGACACACACGCACACACACACACACACACACACACACACAATTTAAAATAAATATCTTAGGAGCTGGAGAGATTGCTCAGTTCTCAGCACATAGATCAGGCAATACATGTAATTCTAGCCAAGTGGTAAAATACTTCTAGTCTCCAAAGAAACACATATACAGATAATAAAAAAATATATATCAATCATTGTAAGTCATTATAATCAAAATAATCGTATAAAATCCTCAAAAAATTAGTAAATGAAATTTTATATAGCAGCTTAGGGTGGAGCCAGGGGCCTGAAATCCTGACATTTTACAGGTGGAGGCTGGAGAATTGGGAGTTTAGGTCCAGTCCAGACTACATGAGATGATGTGTTCCCAAAACACAACAAAAAGCACATTTTCTTGTATCACTTATTTAAAACAAAAAACCAAAACTTTTTTGAAGACAGTATCACTTTATCTCCTTGCTGCCTGGATGGTATTGTGTAGATTAGGTTAGTCTCCAATTTACAGAGATCCATATAACCATAATATAATTACCAAATTAAATAAATTTAAAATGGCTGAACAGGAAAGTGCGTGCCTACAATTCTGTGTCCAATCACAGAGGAAGGATGATTCCAATTTGAAGATCAACCAGAGAGCTATATCAGAAAGGAAGTTTAATATTAGTCCATGATAACTTTACCCATTATAGTGCTTTAGTCTATATTCCTATTCCTGTTCTTTGCTAATGATGTCCTAGAAATAATACCTTTGTTTACTTTAGGTGTGTACATTAAACTAATCAGCTTTTTGTTTTGTTTATCTGCTGTTGCACATCTGAGTTTCTAACTCTCTTGTTCTGAAATAGTGTAGTTATAGCTGCTTCTTTTATCAAAGTCATCCTAAGTCTGGAACACTGCTGCAGCCTTTTTTTATATTTCACATCATTTATTATTTTGAAGAACATAGACCAGGTTCAGGTTATCTATTTTTAGCTAGTGTATACTATGAGCAGTGTTATGTTCCTTATTGGATATTTTATGTACATTTACATAAACTTCACTTGCCCTTTAGGAATGATAACAATTTTTTCCTCACAAAAGTTAATAGTTTTCTTCTTACAATTAGTAACTATTTTGTGCATAGATGCCTTGAAACTCTAGTTTATTACAAAGCTATTTTTTCTGCTTTGTCTTTCTTCTGTCTTTTTGAGACAGTGTCTCTGTAACATAGCCCTGACTGTCCTGAAACATTGGAGACCACCATGTTGGCCTCACTTGGGATCAAAGGCATACACTACCATACCTGGCCTCTTTCTCTTCCTCTTCCTCTTCCTCTTCCTCTTCCTCTTCCTCTTCCTCTTCCTCTTTCTCTTTCTCTTTCTCTTTCCCTCTCTTCTCTTTTTCTCTTCTTCCCCTTCCCCCCTCCCCCTCTCCTGCCCCTCCCGCTCCCCCTTTCCTTTCCTTTCCTTTCCTTTCCTTTCCTTTCCTTCCTTCTCTTCCTTCTTCTCCCTCTTCCTCCCCCTCCCTCCCTCCCTCTCTGCCTCCCTCCCTCCCTCCCTCTCTCTCTCCTTCCTTCTTCCTTCCTTCCTTTCTAAGATTTATTTATTTTATATGTGAATATTTTGTCTACTTGAATGTGTGTTTTTACAGTGTATGCCTGATGCCTGAGGAGCTCAAAAGGTATGGATTTTCTGGAACTAGAATCACAGATTGATGTGAGCCACCATGTGGGTGCTAGAAATTGAACGCAAGTCCTTTTCTTGATATTCTAGAGTTTTTGATTTTATTCACTTAAGTTTGTTACATATATGATGTATATGCATGTGTGAATGAAGGAATGTGTGACTCTTGTTTTGTTCACTGCTGGTCCAACTTCCAAGAATCTTCCTGTCTTGCTATAGAATCACAAGCATTATATAGGCACACATGACCAACACTCCGCTTTATGTGACTTCCATAGATGCAAACATTGGTCCTCAATAGTTTTTTTTACCCACTGAACCATCTCCTACCCCGAATATCTATCTTAAAATAACTAAGGTATTTAGACAGAATTTATTTAAAAGTCTTGATGAAACTAATTTTAGCTGATAATACATTGTTTTCTTTGTAAATATATTGCCAAAGGGGTTATAATAGTATAGTATAGTATAGTATAGTTCTACAGAGCACATTAATGACAACAAATTCTCTTTGTAGAAAGACTGCTATGCGTCTTGTAAACTTGTGTGTATTTTCTTAGATTACCATGGTGTAACAAATAAAGAACTCCTATTAATTCCTTTTGCTTATGAAGGACTGTAGAGTTTGATATGCTGGCAAATGTAAAACTTTTATAATGTGTTTTCACTACAAGAAGTTGTTTTTGTCTTTTAGGGAACCCAGACACTGAAGTGCTGGGCTAGTTTACCACACAGTATATTATATGTAGCCCAGGATACTTAAAAGTTTATTAAAATACACTCTACTCAAGGGATTTTTTTCTAACCTATGAATTTTACTCTTTGTAGGTGCATCCTTGGGGAACTGTTCACAAAGAAACCTATTTTTCAAGCCAATTTGGAACTGGCTCAGCTAGAACTTATCAGGTATGGTTCCACATATGCTCTTAAGTGCCTCTATATAATCAATAAGAATTTCTTAAACTTTTTCACTCATAACCTGTTTTCACCTGAGAACGTTTTACATAACCTTGTGTAATAGCTATATATAATAATTATACAAATCCAAACATTTACTGATGATAAACACAAATTGAATTTAAGGTAATCTTTGACATATACTTAATACTTTTACATTTTATTACATTTGTGTATTAATAAAATAGTTTTTTTTTTCATAAGAATTGAATTTATGTGTGAGTATATACTTTTACAGCCTTTCCATCTTTAGCCCCATGGTAGGAGAGAACTAACATTCACTATTTGTTCAATGACTTCTACACAAACTTATGTGCAACACAGACAGAAATAAGCAAATAAGTAAAAACTAAACATTTTTTGGTTTTTTCAAGACAGGGTAGCTCTGTATAGCTCTGGCTGTCTTGGAACTTACTCTGTAGACCAGGCTGACATCCAGAACTCAGAAATCCACCTGCCTCTGCCTCCCGAGTGCTATGATTAAAGGCGTGTGCCACCACGCCCTGCTAGATTTATTAATTATTATATAAGTACACTGTAGCTGTCCTCAGACACACCAGAAGAGGGAGTCAGATCTCAGGTGGTTGTGAGCCACCATGTGGTTGCTGGGATTTGAACTGGGGACCTCTGGTAGAGCTCTTACCTCTTGAACCATCTCACCAGCCTGTCCCTTTTTTTTTTTTTTTTTTTTTTTGGTTTTTTGAGACAGGGTTTCTCTGTGTAACCCTGGCTGTCCTGGAACTCACTCTGTAGACCAGGCTGGCCTCGAACTCAGAAATCCACCTGCCTCTGCCTCCCAAGTGCTGGGATTAAAGGCGTGCGCCACCACGCCCGGCTTTTTTTTTTTTTTAATGAGTGCTCTGTCTGCATGTTAGAAGAAGGCATTATTAAATCTCCTTTTTTTTTTTCTTTTTCTTTTTCTTTTTTTTTTTAAGATTTATTTATTTCATGTATTTGAGTACACTGTCACTGTCTTCAGACACACCAGAAGAGGGCATAGGATTCCCATTACAGATGGTTGTGAGCCACCATGTTGTTACTGGGAATTGAACTCAGGATCTCTGGAAGAGCAACCAGGGCTATTAATTTCTGAACCATCTCACTAGCCTGATCTATAGGTGTTTTTTGTGTGTGTGGTTTTTTTTTTTGTTTTTTTTGTTTTTTTTTTTTTTTTTTGGTTTTTTGAGACAGGGTTTCTCTGTGTAGCCTTGGCTGTCCTGAAACTCACTCTGTAGACCAGGCTGGTCTCGAACTCAGAAATCTGCCTGCCTCTGCCTCCTGAGTGCTGGGATTAAAGGCATGCGCCACCATGCCCGGCCAGCTGATCTATAGTTTTAAAGCTAGGTAATGAATAGGTAATGAATTTCTCCAATTTTTGTAGCTTTTTTTTTTTTTTAAGTTATCCCACCAAATGATTTTTTTAAAAGATTTATTTATTTATTATTATATATAAGTACACTGTAGCTGTCTTCAGCTGCACCAGAAGGGGGCATCAGATCTTGTAGATAAGGTTGTGAGCCATCATGTGTTTGCTGGGATTTGAACTCAGGACCTTTGGAAGAACAGTCAGTTCTCCTAACTGCTGAGCCATATCTCCAGCACCCCACCAAATGATATTAAAATAAATTTATCTTGCTAGTTCTAGTTTCTCTTTATAGCTCTGGCTGTCCTGGAGCTCACTTTGTAGACCAGGCTGGCCTTGAACTCAGAAATCCACCTGCCTCCCTTAGTGCTGGGATTAAAGGTGTGCACACCGGCCAGCTTAAAATCATTTCTGTGACATCTTGTGAATATAAATTATGTTTTATGGGGCTGGAGAGATGACTCATCAGTTAAGACCTCTAGCTGTTATTGCAGAGAATCTGTCTTCTTTTTGTAGTTCAAACAGAACCTCATTATAGCTCATAACCACTAATAACTTTTAGTTTTATGTATTTGAGTTTTTGCATCTATGTAATTGCACCACATGCATACTTGGTGCCCTTGGAAGCCAGGGGAGAGCGTTGGATCTCCTGGAACTGGATTTATAGAGGCTGTCAGCTGCTTTGTGGGTGCTGGAAGCTGAACCTGGGTCCTATTTAAAGTGCAGTTAATTTCTAAGCTACCTCTCCAGCTTTAGATTGTCTAAATCTTACCTTCATGATTTTATTCTTATACATTTACAGATAAGCTATTTGAAAATACTGGTACTTGTAGTACAGGCTGTGTAAAAGGATAAGGCAGTGAGAATATTTTTAAGCCTGTGAGTTCAAGGATAGCCTAACTAGGTAGCTCAACATGTAAAAGCACTTGTCCTCAAGCTTGATGGCCTGAATTCAATCATGGACACATACATGTAGAAGGAGAAGTTCCCAAAAGTTTTCCAGTGACTATTACGTGTACACATATACTCAAACACTAAAGTAGGAAAAAATGATTAAAAAAAATATTTTTCTGACCAGCCTCCTTGAAAAACAGATCTAAGGAATCTCAACCTTCTCATATACTGCCTGATGATTTTTTGTGGTATCAGGGTTTGTAGAGCCAAACTGCAGTCGGCCAGTGGGATCGCTTCTTGGATGCAGGTGCTTACCATTAAGACTAAGAACATGCATTCCATCTTACGGACTCACGTGGTAAAAAGAGAGCGGACTCTTGAGAATTATTTTTTGATCTCTACTAGTGAGAATTATTTTTTGATCTGTACTAGTGTGGTATAGCATATTCCTTGTTAACTATACAGAATAGGAATATAATTTTTGGCTGTTTTTTTTTTGTTGGTTTTTTTTGTTTTTCGAGACAGGGTTTCTCTGTGTAGCCCTGGCTGTCCTAGAACTCACTCTGTAGACCAGGCTGACCTAGAACTCAGAAATCTGCCTGCCTCTGCCTCCCAAGTGCTGGGATTAAAGGTGTGCGCCACCACTCCCGGCTGTGTTCTTTTGTTTGTTTGTTTTTTGCAGTACATGTTTTCTTCTTCATTCTACCCTGTGGATCCTGAGGGTTGAACTCAGGTCATCAAGCTTGTATTCTTTTTCCACGGAGCTCTTTCTCTAGCTACAGGGTTTTTTTGTTGTTGTTTTTCTTTGGAGGTTTGGTTTTTTGAGACAGGGTTTCTCTGTGTAGCCCTGGCTGTCCTGGAACTCACTCTGTAGACCAGGCTGGCCTCGAACTCAGAAATCTGCCTGCCTCTGCCTCCTGAGTGCTGGGATTAAAGGCGTGCACCACCACGCCCGGCTTCTAGCTACAGTTTTAAATGTAACCTATCATGGGCAATTTGGGGAAGGCTTCACTTGGGCCTCTGTTTATATAGTTTGCTTTCTTCTTTGATTTCCTTTTTCTCTGTTCCTTTCCATTTTTCTTTTTTGATTTGTTTTTATTTGTTTTGAGACAGAGTCTGTCTTTATAGGCCATACTTGCCATCTGCTCATCAATTTTCACTATTGGAAATTAGTTTTGTCAGGTATGGCGGCACATGTCTTTAATATTGCCTTTGGAAGCAGAGGCAGGTTCCTCTCTGAGCTCAAGGCTATCCTGGTCTACACAATGAGTCCAGGACAGCCAGAGGTTTATAGTAGAGAGATGTGGCCCAAAAAAGAAAGACACTTGGGAGGCAGAGGTAGGCGGATTTCTGAGTTCGAGGCCAGCCTGGTCTACAAAGTGAGTTCCATGACAGCCAGGGCTATACAGAGAAACCCTGTCTCTAAAAACCAAAAAAAAGAAAGAAAGAAAGAAAGAAAGAAAGAAAGAAAGAAAGAAAGAAAGAAAGAAAGAAAAGAAAAGAAAAGAAATTAGTTCTAGCTGAATAGAATAAAATTGGTGATGAGAATAATAGATAATAGATGAAAACATGTTTTACACACTGTGAATCATTTTGGATTGCTCTCTCTATAAACTTTCTGTTAGCTTTCAGTATTTACAGTTACGTTTTCTTACAACCAGTTCTCTTATATTGCTTTTCCTTAGAGCAATTAAGGGCTTGCTTTACTTCTTTTCATTTAATACTTATTAATGTAATAAATCAGAGTCACCAGATCTCAGAAGATAATTTCTCCATTGAGAACCTCTAGAAGTCATGATATCCTGATGATTCTCCTTATTGCACTTGTTCTTTTGCTTTCTTTTCAGTCGTCTCTGTGGTAGTCCTTGTCCAGCAGTGTGGCCCGATGTTATTAAGCTGCCCTACTTCAACACCATGAAACCGAAGAAGCAATATAGAAGACGCCTAAGAGAAGAATTCTCTTTGTGAGTTTTGCAAAATCCTCTTATATCTCTTTTCTGTATCTAGCTTCTGTTGGTATTTTACTTTTACTGTTAATCTCAATTTAATACAGAAAACATTTTAATTACTTTTTTTCTTGTTTTGTTTTTCTGAGACAGTCTCACTATGTACTTCAGTTTATAGACTAGGCTGGTATCAAACTCAGAGATCTCTCTGGCTCTGTATCATGAATGCTAGTATTAGTGGGGCTCCATTAAGTCCAGCCCCATTCATTGATTCCTTTATGTATTTGTGTATGGATATGAATGGAAGACAGAAGAAAATTTTCAGGAATCCAGTCATCTATAATGTGGGTCCCAAAGATGTAATACTGCTCATAATGTTTGGTAACAGGTGCTTTTACCTGATGAGCCTCAATTAGCCCATTTTATTTTATTTTACATGTGTGAGTGGTTTTATTTGCTTGCATGTATGTGTAGCATGTCTCTGTCTGGTGCCTTCAGAGGCCAGAAGAGTATGTTGGCTTTTCTGGAACTGAAATTTAGAAGAGTATCAGCTGGCATATGGGTATTGGAAATTTAATGTGGGTTTTGGCAAGAGTGCCAGTGTCTTAACCTCTAAGCCACCTCTCCAGCCCTACTACTGAAGAGTTTACTTTATCCAACCCTATTTCTGATTTTCTCTTCTGAAGGCCTTGGACAAATAAAAACTTTTAAGCATCCTGAGGAAAAGTACAAAATTGTTGGTTTCATTAGTTTTCACCTGCATTGTAGCATTTCTTAAATCATGCCTTAGATCTGTTGCTCACATTAGCCAATTTCCAATTTTCTTTGTTTCTTTTTACATGGAGATGGAAATTCCAATAACTTTTGATATAAGTTTCTTGGTTTGAGAGCTATGGGGTTGTTGTGAGTTTTTGATTCCACTGTTCCTTTCCCTAGCATTCCCTCAGCGGCACTTGATCTATTGGACCACATGCTGACACTGGACCCTAGCAAGCGGTGCACAGCTGAACAGACCCTACAGAGTGACTTCCTTAAAGATGTGGAACTCAGCAAAATGGCGCCTCCAGAGTAAGTATTGTGGTTGTAAAATGAGTCCAAACTTTCTGGTAGACACTGACGATGAGAAACTAAAAAATATGTAGGTTTATCAAGATAACTGCCAATGGAGTGTTAGTGTGGATAAGGTTACATAACCCTATTTGATTCATTATTTTCTTTTGTTTCTGGATCTCTAGTGTATAATATGCTAAACAGTGTCTTTGAAAGGATTCTCTGTGGTTTTTGCTTTTAACTATTCCTTCTGTTGTAATCATTATGTTGTCACTATATACTTCTCACACTGAAAGAACAGTTCTAATTTTAAATAGTTTCTGTCAGTGTCAGGTCAGTAAGGGTCACTTGTGTAAGCTGGCCTTGAACTTTAGATCTTTTTCCTTAAGATGCATTTTCTTACCATAAAAGGACTGGGATGGTATGCTGGTAAACACTTATAATCCCAGCACTTGAGAGGCTGTTGCAGCTGAATCCAGAGTTCCTAGTTCCTGGAATAATGCGCGGTTAAACTAAAATGGAGGATGGTTAATTACATATAAATTTAATTGCTCTAAAGATCTATCCAGATTCATTTATTGTATTAAACTTTTGATATATAAACTTTTTATTATAATTTAAGTAAGTTTTGTGTAGAAACAATGTAGCCCTTGATGACCTGGAACTCACAAAGTAGACCAGGCTAGCCTATAACAAACAGGGATCCCACCTTCTTCTGTCCCCTAGTTGCTAGGAATCAGAACATGCCCAGTGTAACTCTGAAAAAGTTAATGATACCTAACTATGGACATTCAATGAATAATTTAGTACACTGTTGATGTTTATGCAATTCCAAGATTTAAAACACCGTTTGTGTTTGTTTGTACGCATGTTCATTCTCTTGCCAAGGTACATGTGCATGTTGTGGGAGTTCGTTCCCAAGTTGAGCTCAGGTTGTCATTTTTGGTGGCAAGTCCTTTTACTTGCTGAGCCATCTCCCCAGCCCTTTTCATAATAAGCTGCTCTATTTATACTCAGCTGAAATTTCACTAGTAAAACTCTCTTTATTCCTTTTATAGCAACAGAAGCAGCATTTGACTAGATAGGAGTTGGTTATAGTATCAGTAAGATTTTTGTTTCTTACTGTATAAATCTTTTGGGCTTTTCTTTTCTTTTTTTTTTTTTTTGGTTTTTCATGACAGAGTTTCTCTGTATAGTCCTGGCTGTCCTGGCACTCACTTTGTAGACCAGGCTGGCCTCGAACTCAGAAATCCGCCTGCCTCTGCCTTCCACGTGCTGGGATTAAAGGCATGCGCCACCATGCCCGGCAATGGGCTTTTATTTTATATAAGCTACTACTTGCCATGATTCTTTTATACTGCATTCTAATATTTATGATTTTTAAATTCTATTACCTGTGTTTCTTGCTGTTTTATTTTAATTCATTATTCTTCCATTTACTCACTACTTACTCTTCCTTTGTTTTGTGTTTCTCCAGCTTACCTCACTGGCAGGATTGCCATGAATTGTGGAGTAAGAAACGTCGAAGGCAGCGACAGAGTGGTATTGTGATAGAAGAGCCACCTCCATCCAAAGCTTCTCGAAAAGAAACTACCTCAGGGACAACAGCTGAGCCTGTGAAAAACAATAGCCCAGCACCACCTCAGCCTGCTCCTGTCAAGGCAGAGCCTGGTCCAGGGGATGCAGTAGGTCAGTGCTAGCCTGGAGCCTCTGTTTCTATTAAGTACATTTAAGAAGATTTTGAGGGCAAGATGCATATATGTCCATATCACTGTGGTTTTATCCACTGGAACATAAGAAAACAAATTGATATCCCTGTTTGTTTGTTTGTTTGTTTATTTATTTATTTATTATTTGGTTTTTCAAGACAGGGTTTCTCTGTATCATCCTGGCTCTCCTGGAACTAACTTTGTAGACCAGGCTGGCCTCGAACTCAGAAATTCACCAATCCACCTGCCTCTGCCTCTCAAGTACTGGGATTAAAGGCGTGCACCACCACGCATGACTGATATCATTTCTGTTTTTTGTTGTTGTTGTTTTTGTTTTTTGAGATGGGGTTTCTCTGTGTAGCCCTGGCTGTCCTGGAACTCACTTTGTAGACCAGGCTAGCCTTGAACTCAGAAATCCACCTGCCTCTGCCTCCCGAGTGCTGGGATTAAAGGCATGCGCCACCACCGCCTGTCAGCTGTTATCATTTCTAAGGAGAAATAAATCATACTTTTTGCATATAGGTCAAAAGTTTACAGTAGGGTATTTTTATCCCTTAAAATATAGAATACTATATCTTATTTAAATTATGTGTGTAAGAAACCAATTAAATTTGTAAAATTTAAAATTAGTTTACTCATGGATGGTTAGGGGGGTGTGTGTGAGTGAGAGAGAGAGAGAGAGACAGAGAGCATGTACATCTTTGCACCTTTTGTGCTTAATGAGAGAGAGGGGGGTGTGGGGGGGAAAGAGGGAAAGAGAGAGAGCAAGCGAGCATGTACATCTTTGCACCTTTTGTGCTTAATGCCTCCAGATGCCAAAAGTGGATGACAAATCTTCTGGGAGTGGAGTTACAATTATGAGGAGAAATATGGGTGCTAGGAATCAAACCCAAGTTAATCTGAATAAGCAATACATTAAACACTGAGTCACCCCTCCAGCCCTGACTGACAGCTTTTGAGCAGTAATTTAAAGTTGTTATGTTAGATTTGATAAAGCTTTAGAATCCAGTCAAATTAAATCACAATTGCTAAATGTGGTTTGTTCTGTAGACTTACTTCTTGACCAATATACTAAAATTGTGTCAAAATAACCAAAAAGTATCACTTTTTGTTTTTTTGTTTTTAGCTTTTCGAGACAGGGTTTCTCTGTATAGCCCTGACTATCCTGGAACTCACTCTGTAGTCCAGGCTGGCCTCGAACTCAGAAATCCGCCTGCCTCTGCCTCCCGAGTGCTGGGATTAAAGGCGTGCGCCACCACGTCCACCCACTTTCTTTAACTGCAGATCTATTTCATTTTCCATTCTCTATCAACCCAAAGACCATGAACTTACGATCTTCCTGCCTCAGCCTTCAAAGTAGCTGAGATTGCAGTGTCATTTTCTACATTTGGAACACATTAGAATCTTTCAGAAAACTTGAAAAATAAATTTCCTCAGATGAGTGTGATGGCAGATAACTGCAACACAACACTGGTGACTTGGAGTCAGGAGGCTCAGATATTCAGTTATCTTTCACTACACACCAACTTTGAGGCTAGCCTGGGATACACAAGATAATTAACCCTTAAATAAATACCAAATTTCTTGGCACATTAGGCCCCTAATTCTTAAATCCATCCTAGCAGTTTTTACATATAATAATGGTTGAAAATCACTGACTAAAAGTGGACAAAATGTAGTACTTTTATATATAGTGCAGAGATGCTTTAGTTAGTCCTTTTTTTTATTTGTTGTTTTCATTTTTATTTTTTTATTTTTTGGAGGTGGCACATAATGTGTGTAGAGGTCAGAGGACGGCTTGTAGGAGTTGGTTCTCTCTGGTACATGGTTCCTGGTATTTTTACGGCTGTCAGGCTCGATGGCCAGTGCCTTTTACCTTGTGTAGCATCTCACCCGTCCAACCAAGTCTTTGTATTTTAAAACAAGAATAAAGAATAAACTGTGATGTAATAATCTGAGGTAGTAAATTATGTGGGATTCAAAATGAAACTGTGCCTTTGGATATTATAAATTGCTTTTGTCAGTTGAGGAAGACAAAGGGCCTTGCCCATCAATGTCATCTCATATTGGTTCCATTCTTGTCTCACAGGCCTTGGTGACATCACACAGCAGTTGAATCAAAGTGAATTGGCAGTGTTATTAAACCTGCTTCAGAGCCAAACTGACCTGAGCATCCCTCAGATGGCACAGCTGCTTAATATCCACTCCAATCCAGAGATGCAACAGCAGCTTGAAGCCTTGAATCAGTCTATTAGTGCACTGACTGAAGCCAGTTCCCAGCAGCAGGACTCAGAATCCATAGCCCCAGAGGAATCATTGAAGGAGGTACCTTCTGTGCCTGTGGTCCTGCCTCCTGCTGAACAGACAACTCCTGAAGCTTCAAACACACCAGCTGACATGCAGAATATGTTGGCAGTTTTCTTGAGTCAGCTGATGAAAACCCAAGAGCCAGCAGGTAACCTGGAGGAAAACACCAATGACAAGAATAGTGGGCCACAGGGGCCCCGAAGAACTCCTACAATGCCACAGGAGGAGGCAGCAGGTAAACAGACCGGTCATGAATCTCATTGAGCTCAGGTGCTGTTGATCCTCTTAAAAATCTCTTAATCATTAGTTTTCTTTTTCACAACATTGGTCTCAGTTTCAGTTTTCTGTAATCTAGTCTACAGGAGGACATAGCACCAAATGATGTATTTCTTGACCAGCCTATTCATTTAAGTCTCAAAGCACCTTTCATATATTGATAATTTTTCCAATTAATGAGGTACTGGTAAGTAAAGCCCCTGTATTCTAATCAAGAACACCACAGCTGTAGATAGTGAGGTATCTTGAACCAGTATGTGATAGCAAGCTAGTCCTAGAGAACCTGACTTTAAAATAAACAGCAGATTATTCTTCATATCTAGTGGAGTGGATCCTGGATACCAGAATCTTATGTGGAAGATACAGTCAAGAAAGCCCTAATAAAATACCATTTCAGTTCCTGAAAATAATCAGGCAATTGTTTTGAGCAGACAAACACCTTATATTTTCTTTGCAAACAGTAATAGTACCTAAAAGTGGTTATTTTAAGTCTGTTTATGAAAGGGACAATGGAATCAGGAAGTAAGCATTATGAAAAGCAAAAACAAAGTCTAAAGGGAAAAAAACGCTATGACCACACCATTGCAGTATTAGAAGGGAAGCAATTCTGAGTCACAATCCGTTTGAAAAATCTTAGTATCTGAAAGTTTCGACTTGGCATTGAAGATCCCGTGAATTGGGGAATGAGAAGAGACACAGACTGAAGAGGTATACTAACGCTGAACTTTAGGAATCTGCATTTACATTTCATTTGGGTTGGTACAGAATATATATTCTTTATTTTTACTAGTACAAGGTCAAATACATGTCATGTTTTCATTTGTGAAAAAGTATTCAAACTGAAAGACAATAAAATTAACCTTTTGTTTTTTGACTAGGTAAACTGCATACTAAGAAATTTAAGTAAATCTGTCTGTGATCTGCTGATTATTAGCAGACCAAAGCTAATACACTTATGTCTTGATTCACATTGCTGTTCTCTATAATGATTTGAGTGGTTTTAATAGGCACGGTAATAGAAAAGGCTGGAGAGATGGCTCAGAAGTTAAGAACACTGGCTGCTCTTGCCAAGGACCTGGTTCAATTCCTGCACGTTTATAGTGGCTCACAGTTGCCTGTAACTCATTCCAGAGGTGGTTATGCCCTCTCCTGAACTCCACAGGGACCAGGTACACACATGGCAAACAGACATACATGCAGGCAAAACACTTATACAATTAAAAATAAATAAAGATGTGAATTTAAATAAAGAAAAGGATATGTAGAATTAAAGCAGGTTTTTCATCTCCTGTCTCAGATTCTGATCCTACCCAGCCATCCCTCAAAAAGTAAATAACAATTTTCAACTCAAAGTACCTGAAAGATCTTTGTCAAATTAAATAACATCCTGATTGAATAGTGTTCACCAAATAATTCAACAATCTATCAACTACATAATAAAGTTGAATTGAAAATAAGTCATAGCGTATAGCTAGAAATTAGATACGCTTTTTAGAGGAGAATGTAAAAAATGCCACAACTAAAGATGAATAGAAATGTTGAATATGGTATACATTTTTTGATCGCAGTGCTCAGGAGGCCAACCTGGTCTTGTCCTACATAGGAAGTTCCATCCAGCAAGGCCCTGTTTGAAAACCACACACACACACACACACACACACACACACACACACACACACAACTTTAAGATCCTGTCTCCTGCCACCACACACCTCTTACTTGGCCATTGCACTGTTCATTAACACTTCCACCAGAGGGCAGACTGTATAAACCAGAAAGGTGATCTTAAATTGGCAATTTAGTTTTTCTTTCTGTACTTGTTAAGAAAGAGTAGTGGTTGAAATCTAATAAAAAGAAAAATTTAAGCTATTTTTACATTTATTTACCTCCTTCACTAGTACAAAACTATTATAGACTGACAATGACAACATCAACACTTTAAATCTGAGAAAAATATGGTTTATAATTTATAGTTTTAGTTTTAATTCCTTTAAATAAGCTTTATTAACTTCAGTAGATCTTAATGAAAAGTTACATAACTGGAAGAATATAAACTTATACTGTCACTTTTTTTTTTTTTTGTTTTCTTCCAGTATTAAAAACTTGGTGATTGTTTTTATTTCTTCTAATGTCATTGGTACTTGGATATCCTTATAAAGAGAGATAAGTAGTATTGACAGTAAAAGTACATGGTTGTAGTTCAATTACCTTATCATTTCATGTTATTTACTCTCCAAATTATAAATTTTCAGTAGCTGATTTCTTCTGCCTTAAATTCATTTTTTCCCTGCTACTCAGCTGACCAGCCAGTGAACAAATAACTTGGAGTTACATGTTATAAAGTGGACTATTCTGTTTCAAAACTGAAAGTTGATACTGTGCCTCCCCTTTCCTCCCTGGCTTGTTCCCCCAGTCCCAGAAACTCTCAAACTGTTTACTTTTATTTATTTCATATACCATCTGGCCTCAGTTTTCACTGCACAATGTTAAAATTGTTTTTATTTTCCTGGGGTGGGGGGTGTTGCTCTTTTTAAAAATTAATTAATTAATTTATTTATTTTGAGACAGGGTTTCTTTATATATAGCTCTGGCTGTCCTAGAACTCTGTAGAAAGCAGGCTGACCTCAGACTCAAAGATAAACTGCCTGACTCTGCTTCCTGAGTGCTGGGACTATAGGCATGTGCCACCACCACCCAGCTTGTGTATTGTTTTGAGTGTGCTTTCATCTGCATACTTGGGGAGTAAAAATTTAATTACTATTGTCTTTACAAAGCATATGCAAGATAATTGTGCTATAAGAATACCAAATTGTAACCAAAAACTGGTTTTGGCTTGTCTAAGTAATGACATTACATCACTAACTAATAAAATAGAAGAAAACGTTTTAAAATGTTCCCATAAGGAAAAGAAAAATTGGTCATTTGTAAGATAAGACCAAAACAACAATCCTTTTTTTAAAAGCAGCTTGAATGACAATCCTGAAGACATTAATCTTACTAGTTTTTGTCTCACTAGTTTTGTGTGGCCTCAAAATCATGTCATTTTCTCTCTCATATCTTGTCCTTATAAGAATTCATTTTCAGGCAAATATAGACAGCAATGAAAGAGCAGAAGTCTGGGGACATGGTTCAAGAAAGAGATCTTAGTAATAATTGAGTTTACTGTTATTAGTTCAGTAAGGATGAACACATTTTTATCAACAGTACAGTTCTATGTTATTTTTCTTTTCATAGCATTTAAAAACCTGCAGAAGGTAAGAAAACAAAATTGAAAATTATAATAGGATTACTTTGGTCTTTGTAATTATTACAATTATTCACAAAGCTGTGGTTGGTTAATAACACTTTTCTTGAGGATATGGTTATAGAGAGAAATGGCTAATTTGGAGAAGCAAAATGTCCTTTTATACATGTTGAGAAGTTCTTTTTCTTGATTGCATCTCTCCTGTTGTATTTCAGGTTAATTTTCTATCATCAAACACTGTAAATGTGTTAGCCAGGTTTGCACATTGTACAGAAAGATTATGTCCTAGAAATTTGACCACAGAGTGTATGTTGTTCTTCCTTCTTTCTGCTTTGTTTTCAATAATGTTTTGATCTAACAGCAGAAGGGATGGAGAGGTTGCCAACAATCTGCATATTAGAACAGTTCTTTAAAGAAGAAAATCTCAAAACAAATATATTTAGGACAGTCATTTGAAACATAACATCTTTTTATACCAGCCGTCAGATCCAGAATGCAACTGTTTTATTTCTAATCACTTGATTATTCATAAATTTCCGTTTCCTGGTCCCAGGTTTTTTTCCTTTATACTATATCTGGTTACATGTATTGGTATTTATTTATGTTGGACAAGTATGTGTTTGTGTTTATAATCACATGTGATTTTTAAGATGGTATTTAAAAGAAGTAACCCTTCCACAGCATGTCCTCCTCACATTCTTCCACCAGAGAAGAGGCCCCCTGAGCCCCCTGGACCTCCACCGCCGCCACCTCCACCCCCTCTGGTTGAAGGCGATCTTTCCAGCGCCCCCCAGGAGTTGAATCCCGCCGTGACAGCCGCCTTGCTGCAACTTTTATCCCAGCCTGAAGCAGAGCCTCCTGGCCACCTGCCACATGAGCACCAGGCCTTGAGACCAATGGAGTACTCCACCCGATCCCACCCAAACAGGACTTATGGAAATACTGATGGGCCTGAGACAGGGTTCAGTGCCGCTGACACTGATGAACGCAGTTCTGGTCCAGCCTTGACAGAATCTTTGGTTCAGACCCTGGTGAAGAACAGGACCTTCTCAGGCTCTGTGAGCCACCTTGGGGAGTCCAACAGCTACCAGGGCACAGGGTCAGTGCAGTTCCCAGGGGACCAGGACCTCCGTTTTACCAGGGTTCCCTTAGCATTACACTCAGTGGTTGGGCAACCATTCCTCAAGTCTGAGGGAAATAGCAACTCTGTGGTACATGCAGAGACCAAATTGCAAAACTATGGGGAGCTGGGACCAGGAACCACTGGGGCCAACAGCTCAGGAACAACGCTTCAGTGGGGGGGTCCGGCTCAGTCTTATGGAAAACCCTACAGGGGGGCTGCAAGAGTCCCACCACGAGGGGGAAGAGGGAGAGGAGTTCCTTATTAACACAGAGACATCAAATGCCCTGAAAGATTCTTTCCCTATCCATCTTTCCATCTAGTTCTATGAACCTTTAATGAAATCACTTGCCAGAGCAAGGTAATCATCTGCATTTGGCTACTACAGTGCTGTCTGTTTTCACTTGCTGCCTGCAGGCGAGTCAACGATGTTGGCACCAGTTCTTCCAAAATGGGCAATAGCCAGAATATTTACTTCTGCTCTGTGTAGGAGCTATAGTAGAAGAATATGGAGAGAAAGACACATTGATTGAAGAGTAATTGTTCCATTCGCTCCCTGCCTGCACTTGAGCAGGAGAGAACTATTTTGTTTTGAGATGGCTCTGGAGAGGCTTTGATTTTTAAAAATTATTTGTTTTATTTTCTTGTGTGTGTATGTATGTGTGTGTGTATAGTTTGTTCTGAATTTTTATTTAGTTTCCTACCCCAAACCCCCCCACTGCCCTTGAAAGAGAAGAGTATTCACAAGATCTGAGCTCCTCTAAGGCCTTTGCTAGAAGGGTAACAGTGGACTGGCTGGCTTAAATGTTTCCTTCCTCTCTACCATCTCATATTTTTGCTTCAGTTATCACTCCCTTTACCCCTGTTTAGTATCTTGTACATACCTTTTTCCAAATAAATCATCCTTAAGTTTGCTCAATTTTGACAAAAGTTATGTCCCTCTTCCTGCACATACAGCAGGCTGTAGACAGTGGCATTCTTGGGCAAGTAGGTAGACTTCACCCAATCCTTGATTTTTGCTTGTTTACTTGTCCCTTTCTCCTTCTTTTCTTTTTTCTCCTTCCTCCCTTGTGTGTTCACCCCTATTATTCTCTTTGTCTCTTTTTGAGGCATTTGTTTGGAAAAAAAACATAGAGATGCCCGGGAACCTGGAATAATACCTTGCTTTTTCTTTTTCCCTTTTTCTTTTTCTTTTCTTTTTTTTTTTTTTTTTTAATAAAGGAAAGGAAATTCAAACTCCTACATTGTTCTCCGTAACTCTTCAATTTTAAGATTTTTGTTTTGTTTTTGTTTTTTTTAAGCCACGTTCTGATGGGGAAGTTGATTTGTTAATGGACAGTATAGGACATTGCTGCTGAGCTGTGGTTAGAAATGATACCACCATACCTACCTAGAGGGGTAATAAGATCACTAAGCATGTTTACATGAATATTTTTGTGCTTAAAAAGAGAAAAAAACTTTAAAACAGAGCCTTGTGATATTGTCAAGAAGAAAGTCCTGAAAATACATGAGCACATAACCTAGTTTAGGTTATATATATCTAAAGATTTATCAATTCCCGATACCTTTAAAGAATAATTTTTAAACAGGGTCCATGAGAAAGAACAGTATTGATAAGTATACGTTGCAGCATCTACATCCAACCATTTCTTACAGAGGTCATTTTTGATTGTGGTAAAGGGTGTAAGGTATGACTTCCTGAGAACTTTGCCTTTGCAGAACAGGAAATGGATGAGAGGAAGGGTTTCAGAATCGGGTAACTTGAGAGACTTCTCATGGCTTCCATTTCTCAGTATCAGCATCTGGAGTATTTTAAAAACAGATTTATGTCATATAATTGATCTGCACAGTTTTAGGCATTTGTGAACTGTAGGTTAAGCTCCCTTTTACAACGGCAAACATACTTCACCGTCTCGGAGAATAGTTTTCAGAAACTCAAATAAAATTTTATGTTTCAATACCAAGTTCTTATGTTAAAATATATTTAGAAATATAAATTTTTTAAAAATTTAGAGGTGAAAGAACCCTCTTCAGCTACATGAAAAGTTATTTATCCCTTGTTAGTGATAAAGATACCAGTGTGTATATTTCTTTATTTTCTGGTTTTGGTCTGGCTTTGTCATAGGCCAAACACTAATAGTAAGTGAACCTTCTATCCATTTGGCTTTGATAACTTTTTATGCCAGGATGTCTGGTTAAATATCCTAGACACATTGACATGCTATCCATAGACTGCATTAAGGTTTATCTCTACCTTCAGTCTCCTGACTAGTTAGTCCTCAGACGTGGGCCTTATTTTAGAAATTTTTAATGTAAGGTATTGGGCCCCAGACTACTATTTTTGATTAAAGAAACTGAGCTGGGATACGTTAAGTATCTGTTCAGTGAAAAAGAATTGTTTTCCCATCAAATAGGAATAAATTTCTCTATATATTTTCATTGTATTTTGGTTATCAACAGTCATCAATAATGTTTTCCCTTCTCCTGTCACACTATATTTTTAATTATGCCAAATAGTCTAAATAATTTATGTAAGCTTCCATTCCCTGTCCTTGCTCGGGAAGGGGAGTGAGTGCATGTGAATGTGTGTATATGTATGTATGTATGATCCCATTATGCCCCACCCCATTTTGGGAGTCTAGACTTTAAGAAATATTTTTATAATAATTTTGACTACTTTTGAAAGCAGAGAAAAATCTCATTTATATATCCTGAAACCTGTGTAAAAGAAAAGGTATTTGGTCTTTTTTTTTTTTTCAGTTATATTATTTGTAAACATAATGGAAGTAAAAATTTGGCTTAATTTTCAACCTGAAAAGTAGTAATCTGGTTAAATCCATTCAAAAGTGGTTTGAGTTTTAACTGTTGTAATATAGTATTTTGAACAGATTTGAAAACTTGATTTTGTTCATGAGTAAGAAGCAAAACTGGCTTGACCATGATTTTTTTTTTTTTTTTAATGTGGTTTTAAAAGCAGATTTGCTTAGCCCAGTTTCTTTAGTTTTTTTCATCTGTCTATAGGGAAGAGGATTCTCAAATAACATCAGATCTATGTAGTTAAAACCAGGGCGGTCAGCACAAATTTGTATGTAGGATTTTTTGTTAGCTTATACTATAAGCATCACCCAGTGTATATGTGTGTGTGTGTGTGTGTGTGTGTGTGTGTGTGTGTGTGTGTGTGTGTGTGTAATATGCATATATAAGTACAGTGCTAAAGTGGTTACCAGCAGGTTTTGAGAGAGAATGGTGCATTGGGAAAGTGTCAGTTGCCACCTCATTCTTCCTGATTTATAGGTTTCTGACACTGTATTCCTTTCTCTCTCTTGTTTTTGACCCCCATTGGGTGTACCTTGTCTATGTACAGATATTTTGTAATATATTAAATTTTTTCTTTCAGTTTATAAAGATGGAAAGTGGAGATTGGAAAATTAAATATTTCCTGTTAATATACCACTGCTGCATTGCATTTACTTCTAACTTCTGTACCCTTGAGCATATCTAACCATGATGAAGGGCATTTTTTTTCCTTTATCTTATGGGTTCTCTATTTCAGAAATGCTATAGAATCATATACTACTAAAACAAAAGAAAAATGTTCAGGGTTTGGAGAAGTACTTGAAAACGCTAGAGTAGGAAGTAGAGCATTAAAAATTGTGTTAGGGAAATCCATGAGAATATGATTTTAAAAAGAAAAAAGTAGCAAACAGATGATAGTGTGAAGCCATCAAGAGTTGAGCTTCATGGCAGGAGAGGTAAGTGGGTTTGAGCTCAATAGTCATCAAAAGAAGTTGGTAAGAAGCTATTTAGAGAAAAGAAGAAGAAGAAGAAGCAGCTATTTAGACCCAAAGAATCTAAAACCAGGCTCCCACCATTCCACTCAGTCTGGTTTCCACAGTGTACAGAATTTGATCAGCATGGGGATCAATGTATCCAGCTCCCTTTGAGATTTCCTAACACAGTACTAAGCTAAGAAGTGAAGCAGTTTGTTTAAAGTGTGTGGTATTCTTAAAATCTTTCCAACTCTACCAGAGGGGGAAATTGTTTTTAGTTCATTTATGGCTTAAAGGTCATTGGCAGTCTGTACTGCAGTCTAGCTAGGAAGTAGGCAAATAAAATCTATCAGGAGAAAGATGAAAAATGTCTGACATTTTTATATGGGATGAGCAAGTTATAAGCCTAAGGGTTACCTGAGACATGGAAAATGAAGGATTAAAAAGCTGCTGCTGCTGCTGCGGGTTGCTGACCTGGACTAAATTCTCCATTTTTGGTGTCCCCTGCCTGTGAGCAAAAACATACCCCTTTTTACCCTAAAGTATAATATAGAGTTCAAGATTGTTCCAGTTCCATGAATCTTGGTACTGCTTACTCCAGAGATAGTGAATTTGTTTTAGGACTTTATGCATTGCATGTTTGTGACTAGGTATTAATTTCAAGCAACCAGAGAGCACTATTCCCACTTTATAACAATAGCTGTCTTGATCCTATGTCTAAAGACCGAGGACTTACTGGCCTAATTTTTTTTCTCTTCATACACAAAGCCATTTCCTTATAAAAAGCCTTTTCAGTAATCAAGTTTGTTTGGTACTCTTTTTCCCAGATACACACCTTAATTTTAAAAAGCTAATTTCTATAGTAAGTTAACAATGTTCTTGGTAAATTGGAGTTTCTGTTATAAAAGACGGTCCCCATCCCCCAACCCCCAGCCGAACTTTTTAAAGTTACTGAATGACTTCTCTTTTCTGGGTTTAGTAATTCTGAAGGACTGGGTAGAATAAGAATGAGGAGCTCCTTAGTGAAGAACTGTTCTTCTATTTGAGGGAGAGGCAGGTCTGAAAATGGGCATTCCTGAACACTGGTTTTTATTGTCTGGCTAGGTTTTCTCATGTGGAGGAAAACCTCCAAAAGTGTTTCTAGTATAGCGTTAGGACTACTCAAGATAAGTAGAAGATTCCTGCAGTCCAGGTTGGAAGACACCTGTGGGGATCATTGGTTCTATCTATCCTTCCTCTCCTTACTCAGCTGTCACTCCTGTCTACCCACTTCCTTTCATATTCTTCCTTCCTCTCCTCACCTTTTTCTCTTTTCTGTCCTACTCAGGATTCTACTGGGATTAAGTCTATCATAGTTACTGATGAGTTGGCTGGGTATTTAGTATTACTATGCTTCATAGTTTCAAAATTTTTATAGGCAATTCAGAGGACAAATAATCTGGATATTAACTTGGAGTGACAGGTAAAGAGCATACTTTGATATTGCCAAGATATGGGAATCTCTGTGATAAGTTTCAGTATTCTACTTCCACTCTTCAAACCTTCACCTCTTCATCTTCTCCCTCATCCTAGGAGTGTTGCTATTGCTGGTGACATTTCTAAATTCATTTGCAGACAGTGTATATAGGGAGTAAAGGTTGGAGTAGAAAACAGATACAGGCTGGTGGTTATCACATGTGTATCAAAAGTATTTTGACCACTAGGTTGCTTTCATATCTCTTATTTCAGAAATTAGTCATCCAATACTGAGAAAGACTGATGTGGAGTTAGTCTTTCATCATCTTTACATGAATAATTGTTGGTTAAGCTTTACTATTCTTCAGTCCTCAGCTTCAGCAGACTTCTCTGAAGTAGGGATATAGGCATAAAGTTCATTTAGATAGATGTGTCCTTAGGACTTGGAACAAAATGGATTTTTAAAAGGTGTATTATTTTTTTCTGTGTGCACATGCACCATATTATGTGCAGGTACCTGCCCAGGAACGCCAAAAGTAGGTATCTAATCCCCTGGAGCTGAAATTATAAGTAGTTATGAGCCACATGATATGGGTAGTGGGAACTGAACTCAAAAGTCTTCTGGAAAAGTAACATGCTTTTTACTTCGGAGCCATCTCTCCACAGTTCTGTAAATCAATGTTTGTTTGTTTGTTTTTTTCTTTTTGGTTTTTCGAGACAGGGTTTCTCTGTGTAGCCCCCCTGGCTGTCCTGGAACTCACTCTGTAGACCAGGCTGGCATCAAACTCAGAAATCCACCTGCCTCTGCCTCCCAAGTGCTGGAATTAAAGGCATGTGCCACCACGCCCGGCTAAATGAATGTTTTTGGTGTCTGGATCTTAAAAGTAGTTGGAAATTCTAGTTTATTATTTTAAAGATATACAAAGTATCAAACTAAATTATCACTGAGAAAGGCTTATTGAAGTAGTGTTTTTTTTTTTTTAAAGATTTATTTTATTATATGTAAGTACACTGTAGCTGTCCTCAGACACTCCAGAAGAGGGAGCCAGATCTCGTTACGGATGGTTGTGAGCCACCATGTGGTTGCTGGGATTTGAACTTATCACCTTCGGAAGAGCAGTTGGGTGCTCTTACCCCCTGAGCCATCTCACCAGCCCTGAAGTAGTGCTTTTAAAGGATAGAGTGTGGAAGTCAGTGCTTAAATGAAGAACAAAATCTGAGTCTTGGAGGGATTTTTCTCTGCTTAAAGGGGTGTCTCAGAACTTTGAGGTGCATGATTAGAGAGTGCTGTGAGGCAGCACTCTACACTGAGCTGAAACAAGCTTGAGTTTGTTCAGTTATGGATAATCAGGCTAAATCAAACACTTATCAGATGTGTGGGAACCTGGTGCCTTTACATTTAATTCAGGAAGTTTTAGCTTTTGCTTCAGACTGGTGTTTGCAACTTCTATTAGGACTCAAAGGCCTTGCTTTAAAGAAAAAAAAAAAGTAAAAAACCCCAACAAAACAGCATAAAGAGGTGGTAGCAGAAATAGGGCAGGAGGGAAAACTCCTATAGCTGCCTGGCAGTGGTCTGTGAGAAGAGAAAATTATGATTGGGTCAGTAAAATTTAAGGGGTGTTGGCTTTAGAGCTTCACAATTTATTTCAGGGTAGTTCCATGAGGATAGTTAATAAAGAGTCTCCCTCAGTCATACCTTTAGGGTTAAAGGAGAGGCCTAGAACCCCATACTATTACAGCTATTGACTATCTTAAAGACATTCCTTCAGGGAGTCTAAAGAAAATCAGAAAAAATAAATGCACTATTTGTGATATTTGAGTCTACCATGTAACTGGCTGTCCTGAAACTCACCTGTCTGGCCTCACACTCACCGAGAAACATCTGCCCTCTGGAGTTCAGGGATTAAAGGCACATGCCTGTCCT
Organism: Mus minutoides; assembly: GCA_902729485.2. Lineage (NCBI taxonomy): Eukaryota > Metazoa > Chordata > Mammalia > Rodentia > Muridae > Mus > Mus minutoides. The sequence goes on along the minus strand of LR749954.1, from coordinate 900,756 downwards.
TTAAACAAAAGTATAAAGCAGATAACTGATATGTGACATTTGCATAACAATGCTGTCTGTGTAGTTCAAGTAATAAGGAAGTAACATGCTAAAGTTAAAAATTATTTGTATTTTTGTTGTTGTTGTTGGCTTTAGTTCTTTTTAATTTTGGGACGGTGTCTGTAGTCCCAGCTGAGGACCAGGCTGGTGTGGAAATACAGAGCTTCGCTTGCCTTTGTCTCCCAAGTGCTGGGGTTGAAGGCATATGCCACCACACCTAATACAAGTTTGAAAATTGCAAATGATTTTTATATATTTTAGATCAACCCTTCAAATTGTTCATTTTCCCCTTGGTTTAGATGAGCAGTACATAGAAGAACAGAATATATGGATTAAGAGTCTCAGAATGAATGAGCTACAAGCTTGATTATTTCAGTGCCAACTTTGTCAAATGAGAACTCAGACCCAGAAAGGCAGAGAAACCTATGCTGTTGGGAGAAAGTAAGGAAAGGGGAATTTATGTTAACATACCTACTACATGTTAGGCAGTGTGCTAGGTGCTTTGCATTTAGTGTGTGCATGCAGGGACTCACTCACTATGTAGTTGTATGTAGCCTGGAACCCATAATGTTGACCAGGTTGACATTGAACTCTGCCTTCCAAGTGCTGGGATTAAAGGTGTGCACCATTAAACACAACTACTTTGGGGCACCTTGAAGCCAAAGGTTAGGAGGGATTAAAGGCAAATTCCATTGAAGATTGTAAGCTATATATAAGATAAAAGGGGGAGCCAGGCGTGGTAGAGCACGCCTTTAATCCCATCACTCGGGAGGCAAACCAAAAAAAAAAAAAAAAAAAGATACAAGGGGAATGCTAGATTACTTTTTTCTTTCTAACCCCAAGGAGGAAGTGAAGAATAAGCATTTTAGGATGAGATTAGACTAAGGAAATAATCACTGGGGAATTAAAGGAGCATATAACTTCACTATTCTAAAATGGTGGTCAGATGCATCAGAATTAATTAATTTTCATTCTAAAAATTCAGATTATTATCTGGGAACATGGGATTAACTTGAGCTATAATAGGAAATAGGGCCTAAACATGGTGGTTGGAAAGCAGAGGCAGAAGGGTCAGAAGTTTAAGGCCATCCTCAGCTCCATAGTGAATTCAAGGTCATTCTCGGTTAGAAGAGATCCTGTTTGTTTGGTTTTTCGAGACAGGGTTTCTCTGTGTAGCCCTGGCTGTCCTGGAACTCACTCTGTAGACCAGGCTGGCCTTAAACTCAGAAATCCGCCTGCCTCTGCCTCCCAAGTGCTGGATTAAAAGCGTGCGCCACCACGCCCGGCTGTTTTTTGATGTTTTTGCTTTGGGGTGTAATTTTTTGTTTTTGTTTTGAAACAGGATCTCACTATGTAGTTCTAGCTAATTTAGGACTAACATGGAAATGTGCCTGCCTCTCCTTCCCAGATGCTGGGATTAATGAGGGACAACACCACACCCTGAGAATTTTTTTTTTAATGTAATAAAATGAGTTTACATTCTTAAGGTATCCTTAAAGTGTTTAAATACTATGAATCAAGGAGGGTTTTGTTGGGGTTTTTTTTGTTTTTTTAAATGTGCATGGTGTTTTGTTTACATGTATATCTGTATGTTGGATCATATTAAACTGGAATTACAGACAGTTTGAGCTGCCATGTGGGTGCTGGGAATTGGACTCAGGTCTAGGAGATACTTTTTTTTAAATGTATGTATATTTTGCCTACACATAAGACTGCATCACGTGTGTAGCGTGGTGCTCATTGCCTGCTGTGGGGCCAGAAGAAGGCATCATATCCCTTGGAACTGGAGTTACAGATAGTTTTGAGCTATCTTGTGGCTACTGGGTATCAGATCCAGGTTCTCTGAAAGAGTAGCCAGTGCTCTTAACTACTGAGCCATCTCTCCAACCCTTATTTTATTTTTTATTTTTGTTTTTAAATCTTTGAAATCATGAAACTGATTTTGTAATTTAAATAAAAATTATTGTTTAGTTTTTTGAGGCAGGGTCTCTGTGTAGCCCAGGCTATCTTGGAACTATGTAGACCAGGCTGGCCTGAAACTCTTTAGATCTACCTGTCTCTGCCTCCCAAATGCCAGGATTAAAGGTGCCTTGCCAGAATTTGTAATTTTGGAAAAACTAGTGTCCTTTGGAGCAGGTGACAGCCTGAAAGTTGGCAGAATAGAATAATGTATCCAGAGAGTTATACCATGAGAAACCCAGTCATTGAGGAGTCACGATATCCTTAAGTCATGTCCTATACTCAGAATGAGCAAGTACACTGAGAGGGTCGCAGGGTTAGGAAGCTTCTGGGCCTAGTGGCAGAGGTGAGTCTTAACACTTGGCTGAGGTATGGGAAATGGATATTTTTCGTTTAGTTTGCTGTGCTTTTTTTGTTTGAGACAGTCTTACTATATCACCCAGATTGGCATCAAAACTGTAATCCAGGATGGCCTCAATTTTGCTTCAAGAGTTTGGGGGTTATGGGCATGTGCTGACTTAAGAATCTGTATTTTATAAGTCTATACATGGATGTGCAGGCTATAAAATGAGTGTAACCCCAACAAGAAGCCAAAGCAAAGAAATAACCAGAAAAGGCTGAGTTAATCATTATGACTCTGCAAGTAAAGATGGCAGAACATAACACACAACCCCATGTCATTTTCAGGAACCCAAGTAACTCCTATCTTGCTATATCTTTGTAACTTTTGGGAGAGAGAAAACTTGGGTTCTGTGCCCTATAAAAAAATGAGCTTCTAACTAGCTTCACAGGCCTAAAATAGAAAACATAGAGAAGACAGTGTATGTGTGTTCTGAGCACAGGGCTGTCAACTGACTGGCTAGAATGGAATAGGAAAGGTGTATTAAGAAATGAAGTTGGGGGTGGGGGGGCTGGAGAGATGGCTCAGTGGTTACGAACACCGACTGTTCTTCCAGAGGTCCTGAGTTCAAATCTCAGCAACCACATAGTGGCTCTCAACTATCCATAATGAGATCTGACACCCTCTTCTGGTCCATCTGAAGACAGCTACTGTGTACTTAGATATAATAAAAAATAAATCTTAAAAAAAAAAAGAAATGAAGTTGGATCCGGGCGTGGTGGTGCACACCTTTAATCCCAGCACTTGGGAGGCAGAGGCAGGCAGATTTCTGTTCGAGGCCAGCCTAGTCTACAAAGTGAGTTCCAGGACAGCCAAGGCTATACAGAGAAACCCTGTCTCAAAAAAAAAAAAAAAAAAAAAAAAAAAAAAAAAAAAAAAAAAAAAGAAGGAAGGAAGGAAGGAAAGAAAGAAAAAGAAAGGAATGAAGTTGGAAAACCAATCTTAGTCGCCTGAATTAGGATTTGAACTTTGGTTTGTTAAATAGTAATAGGGAGCAATGGAAGTGAGCTAAACATTACGTTGAAGCCTTTCATAACGTTACTGGGCCAAGGAAATAATTCTTTAGGATGCTGTTCTTGCCCAGACTTAAGTCAATAAAGACTGTCACTAGTGTGAGACCAGGGGAATCCAAAGAAAGGAGGGGAGTTCACAGGAGTTAGGCTTGCTGCCAGCATGGGTGTGTGGGGGGGTATGGGTTGGGGAGGTTAAAAGATGGTTTCCAGATGAGGATTCCAGGACACAGTTGAACTGATGGTGAAAGTTTGGTAATAGGTGGCTGCTTAGGGTTTTTTGGGTTTTTTTTTTGTTTGTTTGTTTGTTTTTTGTTTTTTTGGTTTTTCGAGACAGGGTTTCTCTGTATAGCCCTGGCTGTCCTGGAACTCGCTTTGTAGACCAGGCTGGCCTCGAACTCAGAAATCCGCCTGCCTCTGCCTCCCGAGTGCTGGGATTAAAGGCATGCGCCATCATGCCCGGCTGGCTGCTTAGTTTTTAAGAAGCAGGAACTTATTAGCTACATGCAGTGTACCTTTGTTCAGTGTTAAAGAAGACGGGAGCAGACCCTACTAAAGGAGGACTGGAGCATGCATTGTGACCACATGCCTCCAGTACCTGCCCCAAGCTTTTTTCACTTTGGAGAACCAGGCAAGAAAGTCTGATCCTGGGATATAGCAAAGACATCAAAACTGCTAGATCATGTTATCTGGGGAAGAATATAAAGGTGATTTTTAGTTGGTTGTGTTTTTTTTGGTTTTTGTTTCTTCTGTTATGCTTTAAAGATGGGAAATGACTAGCCTGTGGCAGTGTGTGTGCTGTGGAAGCACAGTATTCTGGCTTGATTCTTGGAAGGCCTTTTTCTGTCCCTCCCTGGGGCTCATTTGTATATCTGGTTCCTGCTCCCAAAGCCATAAAGTGGGAGCCCCCATTTATTAATTGGGTTGGGACTGGGGAGGGGGTCGGCGGGGGACTCTTTAGTGCAGCAGGCAGGGGTCTTTCCGAATGAGCCCATTAGCCAGCCCCAACGGCAGCTGAATCGGGGCTGCAGCCAAGTCCTCTCCGTTTCAAAAACCCTCCATCGCCTGCAGCAGATCAGAACAAGGCCTGCGGGAGCCCTTAGCTTCTGATTGCAGCTGTGAGGAAGGACAAAACAATTTATAGGAAGCCAAGTAGCTCTTGTCTCACTGTCTTTCTCTTTCTGACTTTGGGGAGAAGGAAGGCTGGAATGCTATGTCCTCTCTTACTGAGGTTTCTTGCAGGCATGTACAGACACAAAGTAGGAGAAAATAGGAGTGTGTGGGATTTGGTATTTGTCTCTGCTGTGGGTGTATTTACATATCCTTCCCATCTACATACAGTTGTGTTGGACTAGCAGCCACTATGTACATGGGCTTACTATATAGGGTTCCCTAGGGTTCAAGTGTGTATACAGTATGCCAATCTAAGTGTGGGCAGAGACACTCTGCCTGCTTTATCAAGATGAGAGAGAGTTAGATCCCTTAACTTTTCCTCTTAGGAGGAAGGGCTTAGCATTTAGGAGAACTCATTTGCTGCTTTATTCAAAGTGTATTAGAAAGGCATATACTACAGTGGTACTGCTTTCTACAGTGGCATAGAGAAGGGTGTTGGGCCTGAATATCACATGGGAGGGAGGAACATTTGGGTCTTCACCTTACAGAATCATAACTTTCCAGAGCTAGAAGAGAGGTATGTAATCCAGCCTCTCTTTTTAGAGCAAGATACTGAGACTTAAAGAAGGACAGTGTCTCATCCGGTCATGCAATAAGACTGTTAGGCTATCTAGGACTAGCTCCAGAGGCAGAATATTAATCTGTATGAATAAGCATGAAGCCCTCAGCTTTTTGAGTGCCAGTTCCTAATGACCCAAGGCTACTTTAAGAAGGGAAAAAGCAGATTCTGAAGGGGGAGAGACAAATTGAGGAGGAAAAGTAGATTTAAAACTATTAGTATGAAACCATATGTATTATTCAAGAATAATCTCTTAGTAACCAAGTGTGGTAACATACACCTTTAACCCCCAGGGTCAGTAGGTGGAGATAAGCAGATATTGAGGTCAGCCAGTGCTACATAGTGAGACACTCTTAAATTAGACTCATTCACAGCCAGATGGATAGCTCGTAAAGGTGTCTAGCCTAGCAAATTGAGATCCATCCCTAGAACCCACATAATGGAAGGAGAGAACCAACACCTGCAAGTTGTCCTCTGACCTCCACAAACACTGGCACAGGCATCCCTCCCATACACATATAAATAATGTGATTTTAAAGAACGGCATACAAATTTTACAAATAATTTTTAATGATATAATAACTAAATTGTTGGGAAGAAAGTGGTAGCCATAGCCAAAGATCTTAATGCCCTTAGAGTTACCCCAAATTTTCAAAGAACCCTTGGCCCCAAACTAAGGGACTGATACTAGGGAAAACATCCCCAAAAGCAAAGTGAAAAATTCATAACAAATCTCAGCTTAGGCTCTTTGTCATTATAATAAATTTATGTCAGAAGAATCCAAATGGAGAGAGAGCACTTTGAGGCAAGGCTGGAGGGAGTATCACTGGACAGAATATGGAATCATAGGATTCAAGAGAGTTGGTGGAGACCTTCTGCCTTTCTCTTATTTGTAGAGCTAGGGGAAGCGGTATTTGGTGTTCTTGGACCGTGCATAAGGAAAAGTGTTGCACAGTGGTCAGAACCGAAAATAAGCTTATCAGGGCTGGCCTATGGAACAGATACTATAAATCATCTCATCCTGAAGCTAGGTCTGCTGTACTTCCTTATGCTTGCTTTCTCTGGACATAAAAAATTGGGAACCTGTTAGTAGCAAAAAAAGGAAATGCTGAAGAAAGCGAAATGCTGAGCAACTTGAAGATAGTTAAGGTCTGTGTTAGGGCATCTACCAACTGATATTGTGTGTGGATAAGAAAGGGGCAAGTCCCATTGTGTATCATTTGTGGTCAGTCCATGGCATTATAGTTGAAAGAATATAGGAATATGGAGTTAATCTCTGTGCAAAGACTTTGTTCCTGCAAAGGAAATGCACAATAAACCTAGTTACCCAAATTGCAACAAATCTACTCCAAACCTTTCTGCTTCATAATTGAGGCCATTTCCTGTCTCAGAACTCCTCTTAAAGAAGCTTTGATGAACAAGAGAACCTCAAATTGAAGCCGGTGGTCTGGTCTAAAGTTATGTTACCTCCTCTAAATTAGAATCTTGCATTAACCTTGTATTAACCCTAACATGCATTGCCCTTTATAGTATTGCTGTGTTTCACAGCTTGTATTCTATTAAATTTTCTGACAAATATCTTAAGTATCAGGGCCATGGTTTTTTACTTATCATCCTAGGAGCTAGTCTTTGGAGGTAGGAATCTGTAACAGTCAGCTCTTCTGTGGAAGAATTCTTATGATTCACTTGCTACTTTGGGGGAATTGAGCTTTAAGAGACTTGGAGAAGCAGCAACCATCATACTGTTACTGTGTCTGTCAACACTATAATCTCCTATGCATGACCACATACCCGCTTTGCTCTGGTTGCTTGTCTTGTGTCTAATGTAGCTTCTTATTTTTCTTTACAGATAGCAGCAGCAGGGATGGCCTTTGAAGAACTCTGGGACATCCATCAGTTACTTTGCATCCAGAACCTCTCAAACAATCTCATTCACAATACTTGAAGCCAGGTAGGGACTTAAAGCCAGTCAGAAGCCGCTGTCCTGATTGTTCATGGAGTAGCATCACACTTGTGGCAAGGGTAGTTTCTTATTCTTCCCTGAAATCCCCAGAAAAGTGTCCTGAGTTTTTATTTGGCCCTATTCCGGTATCCTACCTAGTAGTTACCAAGCTCTCTCCAGCTAAAATGAGTGCGCCCTCTCTAACAGCAGCAGGTACCTCATTCCTGTGTTAACAGACAGGCCTCTACATGGAGTCCTTACATTATTATTCAGTTACTTCCAACCTCCTTTAGGGTGAATATCTCTCTTGCCCATACCTCTTCATACACAAAACACTTTTCCCCAAAAAGCTGTTTTTTGTTTTGTTTTCTACTTAAGTCAAGTTAGGACAATACTATCTCTTCTTGCCTCTAATGAATGTCACTGCCTTCTTTCTAGATTCAGCGGAAAAGTCCTCCTATCCAAACACTGCATGAGACACCAGAAGTGGAGGCCTGCACCTCTGCCGACATTCCCAGAGCCGGCATCTCCACCTTCCTTCCCTGCGAGTAGGCATGGTGTTTCACTCACTTCACAGATGATGGGTGGCCTCTAGCTCTGTCTCTATCACTCGTGTTTGTTTCTTTTCTTTCCCTGCCTCTCATATGAACTGGGACTGTAGGTTCTACATCTAGCTTCTCAAGGAATATTTTTGTTCAGTGTCTCCAAAAATGGAAGACATTTGTGACTCAGCTCTTTTTCTCAGTAGTTTCCAAGTCCTAGTATTTAGGATGCCCTTCTAATGTCCGTCAGGTGTCCATCCCTTTTCTGTAGTTTAGAACCTTTTCCCTCCTGTTTAGCAGGTAGTGAAGGGACAGACTGTGATGCTGGTGAAGGATGATCCATTAACACATAGCCTCTCTCTTGAAAGCTGAAATTCTGAAGGCTTAACTGGAAAAATACCTTGATGTTTTGAGTGTTTATCTAATGTTTGTTCTTTAGGACCAGTATCTTGCCTCTGTCCCTAACATCCACATATCCCAGCGAATGGAAAAGGAATAGCTCTAGCTAGAATATAGTCAACTACTAGATGTTACTCTTGTAAGTATGATGTCAGCTTTATTCTGGGCCCTATGGAGAGTTGTCAGGATTAGAGCATCTTCCTGCCTCCTGGATGCTAGAGGTGACCCTGCCTTTAGACCTTTAGACTTTCTGACTTCTCTCTGGGCAGTGAGAACACCTCTGCAACCCAGACAGCCAAAGCAGCAGGTCCAGATAAGTGCCTCTGGAACCATCCCATAAACAACCATTAAACCCAGACACTAGTCAGGTGCTGTTTCCTAGAAGCATGTGTGTCAGAGTTGTTGGTTAGAGAGATAAAGCAGATGTTAGAAAGCAGAACATGTCTCAGGAAGTAGTCAGGTACTACATGCCCATGAACTTCCCTAATGGTGGCGGTTACAACTGCTATTTAGTTGTCTATCAGTAAGGCTACCTGACAGTTCTGATTTCTACCACAAGAGGGCACTGCTGGCCAATTAAAATCCAAGCCCCTTAGGAAACAGATGGATGAGGGCGCTCTTTTCAGGGACCGATCAGAAACACTCCCAGAGAGCCAGAGAACCTGGCCCAGAAGCCAAAAAGTAACTGATACCACTTGTTATTCCTTTAAAATGGCCTGAGGCCTAAATACTTGGTCCTTTGGGCCTGTGATTGAGTGGGTACCCAGCTGAACCTAAGTTCCAGGTGCTATGCCTTCTTCAAGGTATGCCTGGCTCCAGCTGTCCAACCCCTGTCCTCACCCCCTCAAGATGTTGAGTTCCAGTCCAGGAGGATGGGGTTGAATGGTTTCACAAGGGAAAAGGTTTTCTACAAGTATTCAAAGGAAAGTGTCTTTGTTTGTGAGAAAGTATTGACAAAATGGAGTCTTAAAAAGTAGGTTATCGCCAGGCGTGGTGGCGCACACCTTTAATCCCAGCACTCGGGAGTCAGAGGCAGGCGGATTTCTGAGTTCGAGGCCAGCCTGGTCTACAAAGTGAGTTCCAGGACAGCCAGGGTTATACAGAGAAACCCTATCTCGAAAAACCAAAAAAAAAAAAAGTGGGTTATCTCATCTCTCCCCCTGACAGCCAACCCCTACCCCAACACAAACCTACAAAATTCAAGTTTAATAGATCTTTGTGTCTGTTTGGGCAAACCACACCCAGGACTCCAGAGAGCTTTGAGCCCAAAAAATGTATCAGAAAACAGCGTGGTGGGGACTGCTTTGGCTATGAGCCTCATGTCTGCCCTGTGCTGTGTCGTGACTCGCTGGGCATGCCAAATGGCTTGGGATCCTGTGGGACTGAGGACCCCACAGTTTATACTCAGTCAGAATGAACAGGCTCAGGGAGATGACAGGGTCTTCCTCCTTTCCCTCCTTCCTCCATGCCTGAAGGCCCCTCCCCAGGAGGACAGCTTGATTAAACAGTCGGTGCTGCTGGAATTACTGCACAGCTGGTGCTCCCCCCAGCACCCCGAGCAGAGCAGCAGTGCAGATTAAAATCTCCAATTAGCGTTACAGTGAAGTGAGGAGGTGCTGAGCTGCCAAGGCGGCCAGGCCGAAGCCCTGAGTTTGCACCCTCGCTCATGCCTGATTCTCAGTGCTACTCTTAGTCACTCCTTTGCGAGTCCTTTTCTGACAGTGCTCAGTGTCCATCAGACTTGTATCACTTGAGGGGAATCTTGGGTTGGGGGCAGATGTCTTAACTGGTAAAATGCTAGGACTCTGTAAATTGGAAGAAAGCAAGATCAATCAGAGATTGTAAAGTGCTCTGGACAGCCTACTAGACAGCCATGCTATGACAAGCTGATGCTACTGCTGCTCTGTTTTGCTTATAGAAAGAGTCAACAGGACAGGTCCCTTGGAGCTTAAGGTGCTCAGGGACATGGTGTCCACATGAACATCCATCTGTGTATATTTGATCCTATCTGTCCTATCTGCTCCCACCCAAATTATGGCTCCTTCCCTCCTCTCTCCATTTTTCTCTTAGCCTTCTTGTAGGCATGGGTAGGCATAGCTGAGCTCCAGAGTGTCCGCATGCCTTGCCACCTGGGTCCTAGCTAGTTGCTCTTTATCTTCCTAGTTTGGAGAATAGCAGAGGTAGGTATTATACCAAGACGAATCAGACCTCTCCACCCCTGAACATCATAGCCACTCCAGAGATCCCTCTGCCCTTTGCTTTTGTTCCTTGCCTGTCAAACTCAGAAGCAGGGCACAACAGCTAGCCACACACTCCAACTGCCCTCTGCCCCTTTAAGAGAAATGGAGGTGGTGCCTAGCTGACTTAACCTACTCACACCTCAAAAAATTAGACATCAGGGCATGGTGCCACCCTCCCAGCCTGGCACATGCTACCCTGGCAGAGGTTCAAGCACCCCCCCATGTCATATTCCTACCCTATGTCTTCCTCTACTCTCTCTCCCCACATCTTTTTTTTTTCCTCAGCTCAAAGCACAGCTGAGCCTTAAAAGGGGGGGTGGGGGGGGAAAGACCAAGCTGGGACGGGGGGGGGGGTGTAGAGCGCCAATAGCACGTTTTCACCTGCCATTTAATTGGATGTATTTTTAATTAATGGGACCTCAGGGACCAACATGAGACAATCTGATCTCTGAATAGGGACAGGGGAGGGATTGGATAAGGGAGGAGGATTGGGCCACTGGGTGCGGTTACCAGGAACCCGGGCCCATCAATCACTGGCCACTTTGCGTTCTGGCTTGGAGAATATCGAGGTGGAAGAAAAGGGGAGGCACTGGGGAAAGGTGCCAGGATTTCCCCCCAACTGGCAGGACCTCCAAAAGAGATGGAATTGTGCTGATTGACTCAGGTTTGCAGCCTAAATTTGCAGCCAGAATCATAGGTAAGGCTGTATTCTTGCTCCTACAGCTTTGAATAGATGGGTTGATCTCAGAGAGTATAACATTACGGAAGGGAGGTGGGGTAAAACTTTGAGGTCCCTGAAGAAAAAGGATAAGAGCTAGGGACCATCACCTGGGGCTGTGGTAGATGAAATCTGAAAGGGGTAGAGTTTGGGGCCATTTCTACACATTTCTATAGGAAATAAGTACCATAGCAGTTACATGGAAAATGACACCCAAATGGGATCTGGTGAATTTGGGTCTGAATTTTAGAACATTAATGTTATAAAGAAGGGAACTTGGAGCTCATCTTATCTGACTCATTCATTATACAGATGTGGAAGACCCAGAGAGGAAGAACAAATTGAATCCTGCTCTGAAGTTGCTTATGTTCTGGATTTGGAGAGTTCCTGGGAGCTTGGGGCAAGAAAAAATAGGTAGGTAAGGAGAGAAGAAAGTCAGATGAGAAGTGTAAGCAGCACGTTCTGTCTCCACTGCCTGGAGTCTCATGGCGCTGGCTCCTGATTGTTGGAGCAGTTTAGGAAAGTCAGCAGATACAGTTTATAAGAGACACAATGGGGAACCATACCCTTTGTGTGGCCTGTTCCAGAGGTCACTATCCTTCAGCCCCTCTCTGTAGAATTCTGCCATGTTTTAAGGTCTAAGGGAAAGAAATGCTTCAGCTACATCAGCTATTAACCAAAAGGCAAATCTACCAAGTAAAACTAAAAATTTTTTTTTTGAGACAGGGTTTCTCTGTATAGCCCTGGCTGTCCTGGAACTCACTCTGTAGACCAGGCTGGCCTCGAACTCAGAAATCCGCCTGCCTCTGCCTCCCAAATGCTGGGATTAAAGGTGTGCGCCACCACACCCGGCTAAATTTTTTCTAGTGGAAATCTTATCAAAAGTTTCCATGCTATAATAAAAATGATTGGAAACAGTTATGCTAACATGTCAGGGGTAGTTTACACCTCTTGTCCCATTACTACAATAAAGACAGTGGTCAAATGCAAGGCCCTACAAAAAAGCTAGGAGTGTTCCTGGATCCATTAGTATCCTGGCTCTAGAGTCCTAGGTCCCTTATGGCTTTTACAGTGATGGTTTTCCTGGAGAGAAGGGCACATTTCCAGCTATCTATATCCCTGTTCCCTTACTTCCTTTATTGTTTATATGCTAGGGCCAGGGAGAGAAGGATGAATGAAGGTAATGGAAGGATTTCCTACCAGGTTGCCAAAAGTGGTATTTCTCTATATTTTCCTCTCTTAAAATCTTCAACATTCTTTGATCTGTGCTTTATGAGGCTAAACGGGGGTGGAGGGAAGCTAGGACGGAGGGTTAAAAGGCAGCACCAGTAGGAATCACCTCGCTCTCCAGCTCTCACCTTACCTGCCATCCAGTCTTAGAACTGTCTTCTATTTTAGTAACCTCAGGCCCTTGAGAAACGCAGGATCTGCCTCCAGCTTCCAACCTTATCCTGATCTGCCTTAGACTGTCAGGGGCTGTCATGGTCTGTTACTCACAGACAGGGTGAGAGGCCCTCATATTCCCCTAGGACAGTCTGGAAAAAAATTCCTTCTAGGCCCCATCCTGCATCCAAGTGCCTCAGGGCTGTCGGTATCAAGAAACTGTGCCAAAACCTGCCCTGTCAGGGAGATGAGGAAGAAGAGAAGATAGTGTTGATGCTTTAGAACTGAGACCTGTAGTTCCACCCATGGGACTGGCTGCTCAATATAGTGCAGGACTGTCATAGTGAATATTGTTTGAGGATAGGTGGCTACTGTTCACAGAGTAGTGAAGGTAGCACAAAGCAAGGGAAGAAAGATATGTACTTTCTGTAGATAAGCCTCCTACTCTCTTCATAGGCCTTGATAATTGGTTCACCTCTACTCCAGGTATTGGAGGCACAGGAAAGCAGACATCTTGCATTCTGGATATTCTTTGAGGACTAGAGCTGCTTTCCCTCCTTCTAATTCTGCCAGGCCTGCCATCCACTTCCAAGGTTATCCCAGGGTGTCAGATCTATAGCCTGAAGTCCAAGACTAGAACCTGCTATGAAATCCAGAAGAAACTCAGGCCCTTTGTGGGAAAATACTTAGATATAAAATAAATATGGTAGAAAAAGATAGCAGCACCAAGAATTCCTTAAACTCTGGGATTAGTCAGCATTGGCCTAGTACTTGGATTTTACTCTAATGGGGACCCTTTCCTCTTCCTCCCTTCAGTTTTCCTATGGGTGAGAATAGATCTGGAAGTCTGAACCTTTCACCCTGATACTTAGAAAGCTGTTGTACAGATTCTCCCTATATCTTCCAGGTCCTTAGACAGAAAGGAAAGGAGAGAGAGACATTGATAGAGGTGGCAGTGCCATTGTGCTCACTGGCCAGAGATGAAAGCAGGAGATGTCTGTTTCTGAAACAGCATTCTTACCCCATCTTCTTCCTCTTACATGCTGATGGCTCTGTGCCCAAGTGTGCCAGCTCGTCTGGCTGGTGATCCTGTTCCACTGTGCAGGCAGCCAGCTCTCTGCACAGAGCACACACTAGGGTCTCACGCTCCTTTGCTCACTCCTCTCAGGCTATGTTGTGGATTCCTAGGGATGAAATAGAGTGGTCCTGTGGTAGGAAGTTGTGGGCACTGGGGCCTATGCATGCATATTTGCCTGTCTGTGAGAGGGGGAGGAAGAGGGCTGCTGGCAGCTTAGCAGAGCTTAAGGTTCTGGTGACTCACAGCAGTGGGGGTGGCTCATGAAAACAACAGAGGGGAAGGGGGATCAAGTCTGCTGGAGTTTTCTTTTGCCCCAGTCCTGCCCACTCTGAGCTCTGTAGATGAAAAATCTCTCATTAGATTAGGAGATGTCCCAGCTATGAAAAGGGAGACGTGGGAAAGAAGTGAACAGGAGAAGCTGAGCTTTCCCAGTGAGGCTCCTCATGAGGAAAGACTGAGACATTGCCCTACATAGAGGATATTATACATCCATTTGTGGCAGGACACTCAGGAGGCCTGGGCACTTTCCAAAAGAGAGGTTTTCCTGGTAAACAGCTATTACTATCATTCCTCAGTTGCCTGCCTAGAACTCTGAGTACCCAGCTAACACAAAAGTTTTAAGGGGAGGGGAGGGTGTTTGTTTGTTCTTGAGACAGAATCTCATTATGTAGCCCAAGCTGACTTCCAAGTTTCAAACCTCCTGCCTCATCTCCCAAAGTGCTAAAAGTATAAGCATGTACTACTGTCTTAGTCAGGGTTTCTATTCCTGCACAAACATCATGACCAAGAAGCAAGTTGGGGAGGAAAGGGTTTATTCAGCTTACACTTTGCCATTCATCACCAAAGGAAGTCAGGACAGGAACTCAAGCAGGTCAGGAACTAGGAGCTGATGCAGAGGCCATGGAAGGGTGTTACTTATTGGCTTGCTTCCCCTGCCTTGCTCAGCTTGCTTTTTTGTAGAACCCAAGACTACCAGCCCAGGGATGGCACCACCCACAATGGACCCTCCCCCTTGATCACTAACTGAGAAAATGCTTCACAGCTGGATCTCATGGAGGCATTTCCTCAACTGGCGCTCCTTTCTCTGTGATAACTCCAGCTGTGTCAAGTTGACACAAAACCAGCCAGTACAGCTACTATGTCTAGTGTCAGAAATTTCTTTTTTGAATATTATTTTGTGTGAGTGAGTGTGTGTGTTGCCTACATGTATGTCTGTGCTTACTGTACTGTGGAGACCAGAAAAGAGCAATAGATCCCCTGAAATAGATGGTTGTGAGCTGCCATGTGGGTGCTGGAAACTGAACCTGGAGCAGCAGGTTCAGTATTTGGATTTTACTCTAATGGGGTAAAATCTTAACCACCAAGCTATCTTTCCATCCCTATCAAAATTTAATAAGAAAAACAAAAACAAGACAAATAGTACTACAAGACCAGAACCAGGAAGGGTTGTGCTCAGTACTCTCCTTACTAGAATTAGGCATCTGGGACCAGAGAGAGGCACCTAGGGGCACTTAGACTGCTGAACAGGGTATTGGTACAGGCTGGGAAATGGCTGCAGTCACAGATGTTGGCAACTGCTGGTGTTGTTCTCTCTCACTGGTCAGATGGGCAGCATGCATCTCCCCCATCCTTTCTCAGCCGGTAACTGGAACTGGCAAGGAAGAAAACAGTAGGGACTTTGGATATCAGTATATTCCAGGCACATGATAATAAACACCCTAACTTCTGACCCCATAGAAGAGAAGGTTGGGCAAGTGTTTAGCAATGGTCTAAGAGTTCTCATTCGTCCTTTTCTCTCCCTATTATTGCTGGAAAGTCAGTTTTCTAGCCAGAGTGAGAGTCCTCTTCCCAGCTATACCTGGAAATCCAAAGATGGCTTTGTTGGAGAAAGACAGATTAATGTTCTTCATTAAGGAAGATGAAATCAGTGTTACTTTTTTTCTTTTGTGGCAGTATAAGGAGCTTTGAGACCCTGTACTAAAGCTTAGTTCTGAACTAAACCCACATCATGTAGCCTTGGTTATAAAACTTATATGAAGAGAGGAGCCTAGGCCGGACAGTGGTGGCGCACGCCTTTAATCCCAGCACTTGGGAGGCAGAGGCAGGTGGATTTCTGCGTTTGAGGCCAGCCTGGTCTACACAGAGAAACCCTGTCTGGAAAAATGAGAGAGAGAGAGAGAGAGAGAGAGAGAGAGAGAGAGAGAGAGAGAGAAAGAGAGAGCTAGAGCAAGCCAGCCTAGATCTACACTGAGCTTATAGGCAGGTATGGGGACTTTAGCTCCGGGAGAAATGCCATGTTCTCTGTTCTTTTGTTTGTTTATGTCTTTGTTTGTTTTTCTGAGACAGGGTTTCTCTGTGTAGACCAGGCTGGCCTTGAACTCAGAAATCTGCCTCTGCCTCTGCCTCTCATTAAAGGCATGCACCACACCTAACTGGCAGCTTTCTTTACCATATACAAAAGCCCATGTTCTCTGTTCTTGATCCTTTTCCTTCTATTCCTTTCTCTGCTCCCTTTTCTTTCACCTCCCACCAGCCAGCTCAATTCATGGCCACCTGATTATCTCCAACATTACCAGACATGGTATGTAGTTATCTCTCCCTACACATTTCTCTCTCATTCTTTCCCTGCCTCCCTCTCTCCTTTCCTCTCTCTTTCTTCCCAGCTGACAAATACCTGAATTTGAATTGTTTCTACCACTAAAACATCACAGTCTGAAATGTCTTCCTAGCCACTGCAACTAACCTAAACCCATGAATGCCTTTTTAGATTAGAAAGCACTCATCAGCCAGGCGTGGTGGCGCTCGTCTTTAATCCCAACACGAGGCAGAGGTAGAGGCAGGCAGATTTCTGAGTTCAAGGCCAGCCTGGTCTACAGAGTGAGTTCCAGGACAGCCAGGGCTACACAGAGAAACCCTGTCTCGAAAAAACAAACAAAAAAAAAAAGAAAAGAAAAGAAAAGAAAAAGGAGCACTCATCAGCTTCATCCTTCCCTGTACTACACCCAGTCCTGGACCACTATCTCTGTGGCATCAAAGGCCCTGCTCTGGAGCAGAGGGTAGCCCTGGAGGTACAACTAGGACTTTGGCCCTAAATGTGGGTATGCCTGTGCATTGGGCACTCTGTTTTATTAGTGTTATTTCAGCATTGTGATGCAGAGAGAGTAAGGGTAACAGCTGCTCCTTGCTTGCAGTGTTTATTGTTACCTAGAGACAACCTCCTGGCTTTTTCCCAGATTCCCCCCCAACCAGCCCAGCCCCCTCCCTGCCAACAATTCTGTTCTCTCCACACTGATGGGAAATTTATAGCTTGCCCATATCATGCCATTAACTCTCTCCTATCCATAGGGCACATGGGTCATGGGAAAGTGAAGAGTGGGTAAGCTTTGGACCCAGAATGGAATAATGCATGCAGAACAGAAGGGAGGAATGAGACATGTTCAGAGTCCAGTCTTAGGCCCAAGTTGTTCTACAATTCGAGTACTAACTAGGCCTGACCCTTTAGTTTCTGAGATCAGATGAGATCAGTCACATTCAGGGTGGTATGGCCATAGACCCAGTTGGTCCTCTGCACTTTTGTATGAGGAGAAGAGAAGAAAGAGCTTTACATTTGGCTTTGAGATCCCAGAACTCCTCTGGACCTAGCTTTGGGATCTTGACATCCTCCTGCCAAAATTATCCTCTTGCCTGGCCAACTCTTAGTCCCTCATTGGGTTGCCTAAACTTGATCAAATCCAGCAAGATAGTATTGGAATGGAAGGGAACACATTGTGGCAGAATCCACAGCCCCCCACCCCAGTCTGAACAAGGTAACTATAGAGCTAGTCACATGGAAACAGAAGATACTAGTGTGAGAGGTAGTGGCAAGACCACACAGCAGGGTTGATGTAAGACATGAAGCTTGCTGCTTAGCCTGTTGGGAAAGCCTTCACCTGCTAAGGTCTGAGAGCTTCCAGGCACTCTCCCAGCTGGCTGCCTTGATTTGGGTGCAGTTCTCCTTTCTGCTTGTCTTCCATGGTGTGTTTTCCCTTGGATTCCTCTTGGTTTGATAGCTTGGGGTAGATCCAAGTACCTGAGGAGGGAGAAGCATCCTAGTCGTAATCTCAGCAGAGCTAGAGAGAGCCCACTCGCCATCTCCTTAGGACTTTGCATGAAAAAGAACCGTGGACCTAATGGGAAAGAAGAAAAAGGATTGGGTTTTAGCAGAAAGGATTGAGTTAAACCTATTTTTTTTTTTAAAGATTTATTTTATTTATTATATGTGAGTACACTGTAGCTGTCTTCAGACACTCCAGAAGAGGGAGCCAGATCTTGTTACAGATGGTCGTGAGCCACCATGTGGTTGCTGGGATTTGAACTTATCACCTTCGGAAGAGCAGTCGGGCGCTCTTACACGCTGAGCCATCTCACCAGCCCCTGAGTTAAACCTATTTTAAAAACTCCTGGAATGGCTGGGCGGTGGTGGCGCACGCCTTTGATCCCAGCACTTGGGAGGCAGAGGCAGGCGGATTTCTGAGTTCGAGGCCAGCCTGGTCTACAGAGTGAGTTCCAGGACAGCCAGGGCTATACAGAGAAACCCTGTCTCAAAAAACCAAAAAACAAAAAACAACAAAAAAAAACCTCCTGGAATGAAATGTTTCTCTACAGATACTGTCCTCCTGCCTGTGATGAGTTTAAGTCTGTGCCTATCCTCAGAATGTTGAGTAAACATGGTTCCTTTTCAGAACTCCTTCACCTAGCTCCAGCACAGTTCCCACACAGTATAGTACTCCTTGAGACTGAAATACAGTTATTATGTTGGTTAGATCACAAGTTTCAGAGGCATTTCTGGGTTCTGATGCCAGCTCCACCACTTACCAGTTACCTTTTGGAAGTTACTTCAAGCCACACTTTCCTAGTCTGAAATGCAAATAAGGTGACAGATCCTTTGAAAAGCCTTCACACCTACATTCTTGAGGGCATTTCTTACTTTTTGATCCAAGTGCCTTTCTTTTAACTCTAGTGCTTAAAAATCTACATTAAGCTGGGCGTGGTGGACACGCCTTTAATCCCAGCACTCGGGAGGCAGAGGCAGGCGGATTTCTGAGTTCGAGGCCAGCCTGGTCTACAAAGTGAGTTCCAGGACAGCCAGGGCTATACAGAGAAACCCTGTCTCGAAAAACAAAACAAAACAAAACAACAACAACAACAAAAATCTACATTAAAATCTCTTAATTCCACTATTTCACAACATGAAAAAAGTGCAAATAAACTATTATTCTTCAAGATTGTGAAGATTTCATCAGAGTGTATAAAACCTGGACTTCAAGAGGTTTAAGTCAGCAGTGTACAGTATACAGTGCACAGTATGTTGTGTGCAGTGTACTGTATACAGTGTGTGGTGTGTGGTGTACAGTATGTGGTATAAAGTATGTGGTGTCTGAATATACAGTGGGCTACTGTTAGTTTTTATTTTTTATTCACATGGACATTTCACTTGCAATTCTGTTATATACTATGTCTGTACCTAGTGCCCACAGAAGTCAGCTGTCATCAGATTTCCTGGAACTGGAGTTATAAATGGTTATAAGGTACCATAAGGGTGATAGGAGTCAGCCCAGGTCCTCTGCAAGAGTGGCAAGTACTTCTAACCACTGAGCCATCTCTCCAGCCCTTAACATTAAACAATGTTGCTTCAAAGATTCCATGATTCCCTGAAGATTATGTGTATGTGTGTGTGTGTGTGTGTGTGTGTGTGTGTGTGTGTGCATGTACATGTGCATACAAACGTGGGAGATTGTCCAGACATTTCTTCATGATGTGAAAGAAGGGTAACAGTCCCCTGAAACAAGTAGCTGAAATCCCTCTTTTCAGACTCCCTAAGAAATCAGTTTCCCAACTTGTGCCTCTCTAGCTAAGAACAAAGCCGTTCTTCCAGAGTATGTCACTGTTCTGCTTGCAAGTATAGCTTCATCCATGATACATCTGAAAGCAGTGACCATTAGGAGGTATACCAACTGGCACCTGTCTGCCATTTTAGTTTGTCAAATATATTTACCTACATTACCCTACTGTGCACCAAGCATTGTACTGTGTGTATTTTGTGCATATGTTTAAAGTCTACAAAGGATTGTATTACCTAGACATACTGAAATATAAGGCTCATTTTGTATTTTTTTAAAGATTTATTTATTATATGTGAGTATACTGTTACTGTCTTCAGGCACACCAGAAAAGGGCATCAATCTCATTACAGATGGTTGTGAGCCACCATGTGGTTGCTGGGATTTGAACTCAGGATCTCCAGAACAGCAGTCAGTGCTCTTAACCACTGAGCCATCTCTCCAGCCCCTTGTATTGTTTTTTTAAAGAATTGTTTTATGTATATGAGTGGGTTTTTGTTTCTTTTGTTTTGTTGTATGTCTGGTACCCACAGAGGCCAGGAAAAGGTGTTGGATCCCCTGAAACTCAGGTTACAGATGGTTGTGAGTAGCCATGTAGATGCTGGAAACAAACCTGGGTCCTCTGCAAGAGGAAGTTTTTTTCAGAATTCATGATGTGAAATTTTCAAATAAGTAAAAAAAAAAAAGTTTTTTTTTTTTGTTTTGTTTTTTGCTTTTTGTTTGGGTATTTTTGGGGGGTGTGGAGGGATGTTGTTTGGTTGGTTTTGGTGTTTTGACACAGGATTTCTTTGTGTAGCCCTGACTGTTCTAGAACTCACTCTGTAGACCAGACAGGCTTTCTGCTTCCTGAGTGGGATTAAAGTTGTGTACTACCATGCCTGGGTTTAATTAATTAAATTTTCCTGACTGAAGAAATGACTTTATAGTTAAGAGTACTTACCAACAAAATAATTTCATGTATATGAATATTTTAACTGTGTGTGTTTGTATGTATGTATGTATATGTATTAAGTATGTACCAGGCCTGCCTAGAGGCCAGAAGAGGTCATTGGATCCTCTAGAACTGGTGTTACATATGGTTGTAAGCTGCCATGTGGATGATGGGAACTGAACCTAGGTCTTTTTCAAGAGTAGCAAGTGTTCTTAACTGCTAGATCTAGCCCATGTGATCTTTTCATAATCTTTTCCTTTTCCTTAGCTGTAGTTCAAAGCAGGACCTTGCATAGCACATATAAACATTCTAGCTACATGCCTGACACTCTGCAGGTTTTCATTTTGTCTTTGTTTCTGGTTTTTGAGACCGGGTCTCATGTAGTTGAAGGTGACCTGGAGCTATTTTTGGGGGGAGGGGAGCAAGGAATGTAGATGCCTGGGTACATGGGAAGGTTAGAGTACAACTTGCAGGACTAGGTTCTCTTCTTTCACCACGAGGGTTTCAGGGAGTCCTTGGGCTGAGAAGCACTTGTGATTCTCCTGAATGTTGATGTTACTGGTGTAATCAAAATTACATTTCCTTTTATCTGTGTATGGTGTGTGTGTGCACATGTACATGTCACTGAATGTGTGTGTGTGTACACATGTGCACATGAACATGTCACTGAATGCATAGATTTTTTTTTAAATAAATACTCTACTTTTATCATGTGGATTCTGGAAATTGAACTCAATTTGTCAGGCTTTGGAGGCAAGTGCCTTTGTTCACTGACCCATCTCAGCACCACCCTATGCATGTTTATTTATTTATTTTTATTTTTAAGAATTTTTTTTTTTTTTTGGCATATGTGTGATCGGGGAAGGGAAGGGGAGAAGCCTTGAGTTGGCCTAAAGCCAGATCTTTAAGAACTAGAATTACAGGTAGTTGGAGCTGCCCAATGTAGATGCCGGCAACTGAACTTAGATTATCTAGAAGAGCAGTAAGCAAACCACTAAGCCTTCTCTCCATCCTGGATGTTTATTTTTAATTTATTTCTTCTATTATTTTATGTGTATAGGTATTTTGCCTGAGTATATGTCTGCGCATCACTTGAGTGCTTGGCTGGCGGAGACCAGAAGAGGGCATGGAACCAGAAAACAGCAAGGAGCCCGAAGAGAGCAAGGAGCCCCTGGAACTGGAATTATAGATGGTTGTGATTTGCCAAGTGGGTGTTGGGAATCCAACCCAAGTCCTCTAGAAAATAACCAGTTCTCTGAACTACTAAGCAATCTCTCCAGGCCCCTATTTATTTTATAATTATGTGTATGCATCTGTGTCTGCTTGTTGGTATGTGCAGATGAGTGCAGTTGCCTCAGAGGTCAGAAAAGGGCACTGGATCCCCTGGAGCTGGTATTACAAGCAGTTGTCAGCCCCCTGGCGTGGGTGCTAGGAAGCAAACTGAGATCTTCAGCAAGAACAAGGGTTCTTAACCACTGGGCCAAGTCCTCAGCCTCCTACACATTTTTAATAGAATGACTGGACCAACAGGATAGAAGTATCCACTCCCAGTGGTTATTACTTTACTGATGGGTTCTAATGAGAATAATATTATTTATCTTCTTCTTTGTAGTGAGAATATTCCTTACTCTTCTTGTGTCTGTGTATGTGTTTGAGACAGGGTCCTTCTGAGTCCTCTCTGTCCTGGAGTTTTCTGGCTGGCCACAAGTTCTCAGAGCTCCTCCTGCCTCTGCTTCCCAAGTGCTGAAAGTAAAGGCATGTTCCATCATACCTGCCCTTAACAAAAACACAAAGGCAAGCTACTATGGAGACATTCTTTATCATAGCAGATGGCTAGTTTGCTTCTTTCCTTTCTTTGTTTTGGTTTTATTCATTTATTCAAGACAAGGTTTCAGGCTGGAGAGATGGCTCAATGGGTAAGAGCACTGACTGTTCTTCTGAAGGTCCTGAGTTCAAATCCCAGCAACCACATGGTGGCTCACAACCATCTGTAATGAGATCTGACGCCCTCTTCTGGTGTGTCTAGAAGACAACTACAGTGTACTGATGTATAATAAATCTTTGGGCCAGAGCAAGCAGAGACTTAGTGAGTGAGTGGGGCCTACCAGAGCAAGCAGAGGTCCTAAAAATTCAATCTCCAACAACCAAAAGAAGGCTCACAACTATATATATAGCTACACTGTGCTCACATACATAAAATAAATCTTAAAAAAAAAAGAAAAAAAAGTAAATTCTTAAAGAAAAAAAAAAAAGACAAGGTATCTCTGTGTAGTCTTTGCTGTCCTGGTGTTTTCTCTGTAGACTAGACGACCTTGAACTCAGAGACTTGTCTGCCTCAGTCTCCCGGGTTCCTTTGAGACAGGCTTTTCTGTAGACCTGGCTATCTCAAGCCCATTACATAGTTGAAGGTGACATTGAACTTCTGATCCTCCTGCCTCTACCTCCCAGGTACTGAAGTTACAGGTTTGTTTCACCATATCTTGCTTTTATAGATGTTTTAATTGAAATAATTATAGATTGAATTTCAGTTTAAGAAATCATACCAAGATCTGGGGGTAGTGGTTTATGCATATAATCTCAGTACTCAAGAGGCTGAGACAAAAGAATTGCCTAAATTTGAGATCAGTTTGGCCTACAAAGTGAGTTCCAAATCAGCCAGGGGTAAAGTAAAACCCTGCCATCACAAACAACAAAGCAAAACAAAACAGGCTGGGTGTGTGGTGGTACACAGCATTCAGGAGGATTTTGTGAGTTTGAGGCCAGCCTGGTGTACATAGTTCTAGCTAGTCATAGCTACATAGTGAGACTCTGTCTCAAAATAACAAAGGCTGGGGAATGGTTCATTGAGTTGATGTGTCTGCCGCATGAGCATGAGGGCATGAGTTCACATGCTTCACGGATGTGTAACCCCAGCACTAGGGGTGGGGGACACAGGTGGGTCCCCAGAGTTGCTAAGTAGCTACTGACCAATTGTTGATTCTTTGGTTCAGCGAGAGATCTTGTGCCAAAAAATCAGGTGAAGAGTGATACCCATCAATCTCTAGGATCTGTGTGCATAATCACACATGTACCCACAGGGATATATATACACAAATACAGACACAAAAACAAGAGGCCCCTGAATGGTATTACTTTACAAAACTAATAAAATGTATCTATAATGATACTAATGTAGTCTATTAATCTTATAAAGATCCCTGTCATTTTCTCTGTGTGTGTGTGTGTGTGTGTGTGTGTGTGTGTGTGTGTGTGTGTGTGTGTTGGAAGAGGGGTATGCAGCATGTATATGGAGGTCAGAGGGCAACCTATGAAAGTTGATTTTCTCCTATCATGTGTATCCTGGTGATGGAACCTGAGGTTGTCAGACTTGGTGGCAGAGACTTGAGCTATCTCGCTAGCCCCAAAGTATCTGTAGTTTTTCTTGACTATGGGCATGTATGCACACAGTTTTATTTCCTGTTTTATATTTGTATATCCACCCTATAATGAAACTGCTGAGCAGAGAAGGAATGGTGTAGCTTGGTGATAGAGGCACTTGTCTAGCATACACAGGCTCTGGGTTCAGTCTCCAGTGACCACAGGAAGGGGAGGGAAGGGAAGAACAAGAGGGTGCTTTATACTTCTAGCACCACAGGATTCCCTAGGAAGGTTTTTTAAAATCACACCTATTCCTCCACCTCTTTTTCCTTCCCTCAAGTTGTATATTTAATATGGAGTCACTTTTCTCCTTTATATGATTTCCAGGGACTGAACTCAGCTCATCCTTTTTTTGTTGTTTTTTTTTTCTGAGACATGGTTTCTCTATATAGTCCTGGCTGTCCTGGAACTCACTCTGTAGACCAGGCTGGCCTCAAACTCAGAAATCTGCCTGCCTCTGCCTCCCAAGTGTTGGGATTAAAGGCGTGCGCCGCCGCCACCACCACCTGCCTGGCTTTTTTTCTTTTTCTCTTTCTCTTTCTCTTTCTCTTTCTTTTTCTTTTTCTCTTTTCCTTTTTCTTTTTTCTTTTCAAACTCAGCCCATCAAACTGAAATGGACTATCTACTGAACCATCTCATCTACCTAGATCTTAGTTCTTGGTACCATTAATCTTCCCTTTTTAAAATATTTTAGGATTGTTATTTCTCATGAAGCATAATTCTGGATATCCATCTGAATATTTGTATGTACCAGCGATTTCTTTCTTTTATTTAGTCCATGGTATAGGTAGGCCACCAGTACTTTAATTTATTCTGTTCTAGCCTAGTTCACTTTTGAGGCACAGCCTAATTTATCCCTTGGTGACCTTAAATTTCCTATATAGGCAGGGAAGACATCTTAATACTGGTATTACTGGTATACACACCCACATCAAATTTATACCATAGTTAATTTATCCATTCATCTGTTGATGGCTATCTGGGCTAATTCTACATTTCATACTAGAAATAAACTTGAACATTTGTGTCCAGCTTTTTTTCTCTGAACATAATTATTATGTGTGTATTATCACTATGTAGTATTGGCTGGCCTAGAACTTGCTATGTAGACCAAGATGGCTTTGAACTCCGTGATCTACCTTCCCCTTCCTCTGCCTTCCAAGTGCTGGAATCAAAGGTATGCACCACTATGACCAGGAAGCAAACATTTTTAACCATCAATAAAGTTATCTCATTTGTACTCACTAGAGTGAAAGAGCTTGTTTCTCTTGATTGAGTTTTTGGCTGTTTTTTTGTATTATTATTATTTTTTTAAGATTTATTATGTATACAATGGCCTGCCTGTATGTATGCCTGCAGGCCAGAAAAGGGCACCACATCTCATTTCAGATGGTTATGAGCCACCATGTGGTTGCTGGGAATTGAACTCAGGACCTCTGGAAGAGAAGCCAATGCTCTTAACCTCTAAGCCAACTCTCCAGCCCCCCAAGTAAAGTATACTGTAGCTGTCTCCAGAGACAGCAGAAGAAGGCATCAGTCCCTTTTACAGATGCTTGTGAGCCACCATGTGGTTACTGGGACTTGAACTGGGGACTTATGAAAGAACAGGCAGTGCTCTTAACAGCTGAGCCACTTCTCCAGCCCTGGTTGAGTGTTTTATAGTCCGTATTATTAAACTTCTTAACCCTTTGGACATGTCATTAATATCTTCATTTTGTAAATGAGGAAATGAGGCTCATAGTTATTTTCCCAAGATGGAATGCTCTTAATTGGCAAAGAAGAACTTGGATTCCAAGATAATTGAGCCCTTTGTACCACACTAAACATTCTCAGACTGGAGGCCTCTCTACACTTAACTAAGGTTTCTGGGAAGAGTACTGTACTGGCAGAGAGACATTGAGGACAAGGGTATTGGACTAATTTGGGTCCATACTACCTTGGTTCATATATTTAAAGAGCAGTTTTGCTACAAAGTGAAGACACTATTGCATATAACCTTCACGTTACTTCCTCTTTAGAAGAGGCTAAAATGAATCTAGCCCTTGAGCAATGTCCTTATAGAACTGCAACCTGAAATGGGAAAGAAGGGTCTAGCCTTTGAATGCCTGTCAAAGGTCCTCCTTGGAAATTTGGAGTTGAGTGTATCTCTGAGGTCTGAGAACATGAGACCACAGCAAGTGAGCTCTGTTCTCTTTGTTGTTGCTTTTAATGACAAGGGAGCTATACTTCCTTTACATACAGACACACTTTCCATGGGCACTGTGGAGAAGGGACAAGCCAAAATGCCAGTCTATCTCATAGTCTTGACTTTACCTTTGTGCTTATTCCCAGTATCATAGATAATTAGATCCAGAGAAGCTGGAGAAATCACATGCCCCTCAGCCTCTAGACACAGATTGAAATGGCAGATGGAAATCCATGACGCATAGTAAGGATGCCAACATGGAGCTGGGCGGTGGTGGCGCATGCCTTTAATCCCAGCACTCAGAAGGCAGAGGCAGGCGGATCTCTGAGTTTGAATCCAGCCTGGTCTACAGAATGAGTTCCAGGACAGTCAGGGCTACACAGAGAAACCCTGTCTCCAAAAACAAAAAAAGATGCCAGCTTGTAGAAAGGAGGTTTGGCTTCTGAGCATTCCCATCTAGTACAAGGCATAGGTGATGTCACTGTTGACCCCTTGCCCTTTTCCAGTAGCTGTGAACACCCCATACACTGTAGCTACAGACACATGGTGAGATCCCCTCTTCTCCCCCTCTACCTTCCTTCCCTCCTACCCTACCCCCTTGGCTTTATTTGGAACAGCCTGTCTCCCAGTGGCACCTCATCCCACTCAGTAACTCTGGCTGTGAGAGAAACATCAAGGCAATGGCTAGAGGGGTCCTTTCTGAGCTTTTTGTCTTCTGGTTGGAAGTTGTTAGCTCTGATCAGATCACTATTGGCCCTTTCTTCCTCTCCCCTTAACTGAGACTTTCTGGGCCTCAAACATCCTGAATGCAGCTGAGAAGTCTCTTCCTTGAAGCCTGGTTGTTGTCTAACTGGGAGATGTCAAAACCCTG
>LR749954.1:851531-871531 GCA_902729485.2 Mus minutoides | reverse complement strand
TTGGCACCTGTTCTAGGGGCCTCTTAGATTAGGCAGCATCCTGCAGACCATTACACCTGAGGAAGGAGAGGGAAGAGTGAGAAGGGACACTGTGGACAGTATTCTCCTTAGCATTGGTGGAGAGAGGGAAAGGATTACATCATGAAGGAGGCTCAATGCTAGGGCCTGGAGTGGACCCTAACAGCTAGCATTCCAGGCTAGTGCTTTTACGTTTTCCAACCACGCTGCTGCCGCCGCCACCACCGCTGCTGCTGCCCCTCTTACATTTATTTTGTTCTTTTTGTTTTTGAGACAGAGCTTCTCTCTGTAGCCCTGGCTGTCCTGAGACTTGCTGTGTAGACCAACGTGGCCTCAGACTACTCAGAGATCTGCCTGCCTCTGCCTCCTGAGTACTGGGATTAAAGGCATGTGCCACTATGCCCTGTACTGTTTCTATGTCTGAGAGACTCATCCTGGTGTCTGGATGTTGTTGTGTCAGAGGTGCTATGGTCAAGGAAGTCCTTCGAGGGTCCTGGGTATCAGCTTCTGGTCACTAGAAAAGAATTCTGCGAGCCGGGCGTGGTGGCACATGCCTTTAATCCCAGCACTTGGGAGGCAGAGGCAGGTGGATTTCTGAGTTCGAGGCCAGCCTGGTCTACAGAGTGAGTTCCAGGACAGCCAGGGTTATACAGAGAAACCCTGTCTCAAAAAACCAAAAAAAAGAATTCTGAGCTCTTTACCAGAAAATTCTCAACTGATTTGGCAGTGGAAACTATACAATATCATCAATAAGGAAACTCAAGGGGACTTCTATTAGAAGTCAGTCTTGGACACACTGGTATACAACTCTAGCCCCAGGACTCAAGAGGCTGAGGCAGGTGGACTGCCATGAAGGCCTATGTGGGTTATATAATGAACAACAGGCCAGGCAGGGTTCACAGCAAAGTCCTGTCTCCAAAAGGAGTTAAGGCTAAGGCTTGAGTCCACCCATTTCTAGTCTCATATGTTCTGGGTTATTCTACTTAATCTTTTAAACTTGTTATCGCTAAATCCGTATGGCGCAGCATTTACCTTGTTAGACCTTAGCAGAACCAATTACAGTGATACATGAAAGAAAGTAACCTGAAATTAGACTAATTTAAAATATTTTTAAAGATTTATTTATGTATCTTATGTATATGAGTATGTTTTCATGCACACCAGAATGGATCCCATTGCATATGGTTGTGAACTACCATGTGGTTGCTGGGATTTGAACTCAGGCTGTGTGAAAGAACAGCCAGTGCTCTTAACCACTGAGCCATCTCTCCAGCCCCTAAATATTATTATTATTATTTTTTTTTTTCAGTTTTTAGAGACAGGGTTTCTCTGTATAGCCCTTGGCTGTCCTGGAACTCACTTTGTAGACCAGGCTGGCCTCGAACTCAGAAATCCGCCTGCCTCTGCCTCCCAAGTGCTGGGATTAAAGGCGTGCGCCACCACTCCCGGCTTTCCTAAATATTATTTTAAGGTAGGAAGAATACCTGGTTTTTGGAAAGAGGGTGATGTATTGAATTGATCCCACTGGGCTTAGGAACAGCCCTTTCCACAGTCCTCCAAACTGCCTAGCTTCATACATTGTTGACATTGCTGTGTCTCTGCCTTCTTTCTGGTCAGTTGTAATTCAAATCAAACAGGACCTTAAAAAGGTCATGTGGTGTCCTTTTGTTGTTGTTTTGTATTTTTTGTTTGTTTTGTTTTGTTTTGTTTGAGACAGGATTTCTCTGTGTAATAGCTCTGACTGTCCTGGAACTCTCTTTGTAGACCAGGCTGGCCTCGAACTCACAGAGACCTGCCTGCGATCTGCCTCCTGAGCACTGGGATTAAAGCTGTACTACCATGTCCGACTTATGTGGTATCCTTTTTATCTTTCTTACTTTCTAGTCCCAACCTTAGACTTCTAGTCCAAAGGTTAGCATAAGTGACTAATACAATATTCATAATGGTGTCCTCTCTCAGTCTCTCTCTCAGAGAGACACACGGACGACCCTCTGCTCCTTTCCCTGGCCACTTCCTTCCCTGCTAGCCATCATGCTAGCTCACAGACATGCAATTGTGCCCACCAAACCCCCCTTCACCAAACCTCTTCCAACCCGAGCCTTCTGTGGGAGACAGATGGGGTGTCTGCAGTGGAAAAGGCTCTGGGCTCTACGCCGCCTTAGTAAGCACCCCCCTCCATCTCCCCACTACTCCCTCTCCCAACCTAAGACACTCAGATTCACCCTTGGCAGCCCTGGTGGCCGCTGAGGATTCTGTCTCTCTTCTCAGGCTCAGAAGAAGAGCTTAGGATAGCATTTGCCTCCTGAGACCTAGACCCTTCGTGAAAGTACAATGCAAAGGAAGTCACTCTCAGCCAGGCGTGGTGGCGCACGCCTTTAATCCCAGCACTCGGGAGGCAGAGGCAGGCGGATTTCTGAGTTCGAGGCTAGCCTGGTCTACAAAGTGAGTTCCAGGACAGCCAGGGCTACACAGAGAAACCCTGTCTCGAAAAACCAAAACCAAAAAAAAAAAAAAAAAGAAAGCCACTCTCAGTGCCCATGTGATGGGATCAATGTGGGGGACCTGTGTGGCCTTTCTCTGAGAACTAGATGGCCAGGAGTTAGGACCTGAGTTGACAGAAGAGGCTAAGCCTGTGCAGCATCTTTGTTCTAGAAACTCGGGGTCCCTGGAGGGAAACTCAGCTTGGGAAAGGGAAAGAGAACTAACATTGCAGAGCACCAACTGTGAGGTAGGCACGGTGCCAGAGCATTTCCATACCTGCACTCATCCAGGGAGGGAGGAGCCAGGGTTTGTCTCGGCCCTCAGCATCACAACACAGGTAGCCACCTAGCCTTTGCTTTTGTGGTACCAATCTTCCTCCCCCAGGCCGGTTTTCTTCTGTCTCTTCTGTATGCTGACTTTACTCCTGACGTTCTGTCAGGTCAGCCCAATCCCGTTATGCTTTTCATGGTGCTATCCGTCCTGTTTTCTGAGGTCTTCACATAATTCACGTTTGTTTGTGCAACCATTGTAATTTTTTTAAAATTATGTGTATGTGTGTGGGTTTGTACCCATGCAGACAGGTATCCACAGAAGTCAGAAAGGGTCATCAGATCTCCTGGAACTGGAGTTCACTGATCAGCTGTGAGCCCCTTGATATGTGTGCTGGGAACTTGAATTCAAGTCCTCCGCAAAGGCAGTATGTATGCTCAACCACTGAGCTGTCTCTCTGGTCCTTTGTTCAGCCATTTGAGTGACAGTCTTTGTTTGCTTTGATGACAAGTTTCAAAAGAGCAGTTTGTGTTCACCTATGCGTTCTCAGTACCTAGCGCAGTGCCCAGCATAAAACAGTTATTTGGAAAGTATTTGCTGAATGAATAATAAGAGATATATCTCTGGCCTAAACTTAACCTGTTAACTACTTCTTTACCCCAGAGCTGGAGCACGCCAGTGTGTGAACTGAGAAGCAGGGTCCCTGGGGGGGGGGGGGACGGTCAGAGCACCTCATTTGCCCTAGAGATGCCATCAGGACAAAACTAACACTAGTCCTGGGCACACTCTGCCAGAGCATAGCCACTCCTGCCTGCTCCCAGAGTTTTCAGATGGCTAGATAACCCCACCCACCCCCCTGTAGAGGACCGAAATCAGTCAAGTGAGTGTACAGGAGGGGAGTTTATCAGGATAGGGTGCCCTAAGAAAATTCCTCTTTTCTGCATTAGCCAAGACTCCAGAGACCATCTGGCACCACCCCTCTGTTTGCTTCTGTCCTCTTTCTCTGGGCTTTGGGGAAACTGCTTAAACCATGAAGAAAGGATGGACAATTTAACAGAAAAGGGAGCTGCTTGTTCCTTGAAACTCCTGGGAGCTGAGTGCAGAGCCTCTGCCAGGCGACTGAGGCACAGGGACACAGCAGTCAGGAGCACCAAGTCCTATGCCGCTGCCCTTTCCAGACCTTGGGAAGCAGGTGGACCCACAGGTTGTCTACTGTCACCAGCCCAGGGTTTTATCTGACTCCTTCGCTGCCTGTCTGACCTCACATGACATCCCCCTGTCTGTAGGGAGTTCAAGCCCAGTAGCTCCTTGCTGTCCCTAGCCATTCCATAGTCCTAACCTTGTACACATGCAGTTACCAACCTTGCAGTCCAACTGAGCTAGCTCAGTTTCAATACCCAGCCCTCACGACAGCTTCTCAGCCAGTGTGTGTGTGGAGTATCTGATGGTACCCCTTTAGTACCCAGATATCTGGGGTCCTGGATCTGGAAGCCATTCTGAGCAGTGTTGCTCTCTGACCCTACTTGTTCTCTGGGTCTCTAATGAAACAGGACAACCAGGCTGCAAGCCAAGTCCTTGTGTCCTCATCAAAGGCAGCATCTGTCCCCCCTCCAAAAAAGATAACCCTGCTGAGGGGAGGGGAGAAAGGCACATGGGAGAAACTCCGCTCTTGCCTGGACCCTTACACCAGATTCCACTGCAGACAGGCATAAATTGTGGGTGAGGACCCAGACAGCCGACGCAGAGGCCTACACGTGCCCTTACAGGCCTGCGTGCCTCTGAGCCTGTGCACATGAGAGCCTCTCCTGGGCTTACCCAACTACCTGGGCTGCCGCCGTTGCCAAGCGTCCTTCTTTTATTCATGCGTTGTTTTATTGCTGGCAAATGCTGCTGCTTGCTGCTGTCGGAGGAGGCGTTCCTGCCAAATCCATCCCAACACCTTGGCCTGGCACCAGGGCGGCATGCTAATGTGGAAATTTAAAGAGCCGCTAGGCTTTAAATCGGAATTTTAAATGAGCAGCAGTGCTCTGAGGGGACCCAGGCAAAATCCAGAACAGTATCTGACCTACCCTTTCTCCTCCCATGCCCACAAGCCCCTCCTTCCTTTGATATGGACACTGGAAGAGGTAGTGATGTGAGATGTGCTAGGGGAAGAGGAGCTACCAGGACAGATGAATTAATATGGCACCCCCATTTAGAACCAAGAAGGAATTCATTGCTTAGTCCTATGGGCAGATGGAGGCAGGGACTCTGCCCTTAAAGAACCAGGCTTGAGGGTGGTGAAGAAGCTGGCGTCACCTCTCTCGAAAGGGCCTGCTCCACAGGGGAGGGATAAACAGGAGGAGAGGATTCCATGCAGATGGGCCACATGCACCAGTGCACCCTAAGATGTGTGCACATAGCTGTACATGCAGGTTGGTCAGGATGCTTGATGAGGCCAACACAGCCTGAATCCACACAGTTCACCCTCACCCCTGCGGGGAAGGAAATCACTCACACTTTCTTCACACGCCCCGGGGCCACCACCATCGGCTGTGGTGACGGACACCTGCAACTTCTCTGCTAGGCTGGCTGGGAACAGGAGGCTTCTGAGTTAATCCTCTGTACCTGTAGTGGCCAGAGAATGGTGCATTTTTCTGGTGACCACAAAGTGACAGGTTCAGGTACATCATCTGGGAGGGGCGATGACATCAACAGAGCTCATCTCCCAGTGAACTCCTCCTCTTACAGGTAGATCTTTATTATCAAGAGGCATTGAGTACAAGGCCTCGAGACACTATGCTTGAAGGCTTTGCGGGTTTTCTAGGTTGATAGGCACCTCAGGCCTCTGGATATGCTGTACCCATCAGAGCTTCCTTTACAACTCTCTTGGTGGCCTCAACCTGACCCTATGCTGCCAAGCCAAGAGATGCTCCAAAGCTTCTCTGAGATTCTTCCTCCCCTGAAGAAGATTCTGCCTCCTCCAAGGACTAGTGTGGCTGCCAGCCAAGGTGCTTGGGGCAGGCCTGGGGCATGCAGCTGGCACCTGCCCACCAGGTCCCTGAGGGGCAGTCCCCTCCACTCCCATGGTCCTACTTAGACGGCTCCTGGGCTTTAGGGAGAAAGACTTTTACTGTTCCCAGTCCCTGAGAAAACCATGGACTGGAAAGCCTCTCATTTCTCATTCTCTCAGAAGTTATTCCAATATCCTTCGTCAAGATATGCTAAAGACCACCAGGCAAGAGCAAACCCTTAATGGAGGAGATGATCTGGTGAACTCAAGAAGTGGGACCTAGGCTGGAGGTATTTAAGGTCAAGAAACTGGATGAGAACTCCATGCGAGTAACTAGGATGTGAATGGGAGGAGCTTAATTGATCTGCCTCTCATCTAATTAGCAACATGTAAATAATATGCAAATAGCACACTCTTTGTTTTAAGGCTACTGGGCCTATGCTTTTTTGGAAGCAGACTGGAAAGGAACTTCCAGGCAGTATCTGTAAACCCCAAGACATAGGACGACTCAGATACAGTAAGGCTGTGTTCTGCATGGACTCAATTGCCTTTCTGAGGCCTCAGTTTCCTTATGTGTGAAATGGCAAGATGATACTGGATGGTGTCTAAGGCTTCTTTCTAGTGCTGACAATCTGGGGTTCCCTGACTTAGGGCATAGTGCAATGCAAGGGGAGGGTGATTCCATGATGGAATGGAAGCCAAGGCTCCTGCCATCCTAAAGGGGATAAGTTTCTGGAGACAGATTTGTGTCCCACCTTGTGCCTTTATCCAGCTTCCTCTACCTGGAATGTTCTTCCTGTTTCAGCCTCCCACCTAGCTGAACTTCAGCTCCAAAGCTTTCCTAGCCTCTCTGCTCCCCAGTTAAGGCAAGACACTCTGCTTCTTACTGTCTCTTTGCAGCGTCCAATGCTGCTATCCTTTCCTAGTCTTGATTCAAGACTGAATCTTAGGGCTGAGGAGATGGCTCAGTGACTAAGAGAGCATATTGCTTTTGCAGGGGACCTGAGTTCAGTTCCCAGCACCTAAAGTTGTGAACTGCCTGTAACTCCAGCTCCAGGGGATCTAATACCTCTGTATTTCACGAGCACATACAGACGCATATACGTAAAGATAATATCTTCCCCACACTCTGGTCCTGGGACTGAACCCAGGGTCAAAGGATCTCTTGCAAGAGTTATATATTGAACTACAACCCTAGTCTTTAAACATTTTTTATTTTGAGAAAAGACCTCTTTGAGTTGACCAGTCAGGCCACAAATTTAAGAAAAATCTAGGTCCAGCCTCCCCACTAGCTTTAATTATAGGCATGCCCTTATCTTATTAAAGATACATGGGGTGAGGCTGGAGAGGTGGCTCAGTCATTAAGAGCACTAACTGCTCTTCCAGAGGTCCTGAGTTCAATTCCTAGCAACCACATGGTGACTCACAACCATCTGTAATGGGATCTGACGTCTCTTCTGGTGTACA
Organism: Mus minutoides; assembly: GCA_902729485.2. Lineage (NCBI taxonomy): Eukaryota > Metazoa > Chordata > Mammalia > Rodentia > Muridae > Mus > Mus minutoides. The sequence goes on along the minus strand of LR749954.1, from coordinate 864,303 downwards.
CTTATATGTAAAATAAGTAAATCTTTTTTGTTGTTGTTGGGTTTTGTTTTTGTTTTTGTTTTTCAAGACAGGGTTTCTCTGTATAGCCCTGGCTGTCCTGGAACTCACTTTGTAGACCAGGCTGGCCTCGAACTCAGAAATCTGCCTGCCTCTGCCTCCCAAGTGCTGGGATTAAAGGTATGTGCCACCACGCCCTGCTAAAATAAGTAAATCTTTAAAAAAAAAAAAAAAGACACACAGGGTGACATTTCAAGCCCACCCACATGATCCAGAACAGCACACCACACCCTATCTATGAAGACATTCACACTAGAAAGGGACACCCAGTCCCCTGCCAAAGGTCACTTGGCTGTTAGATGGCAGAGCTAGATGCCCAGTGAACTTGAACTTGATTCCAGAGCCAGCAAGCCTTTTGTGTCACCAATAGCTTCTACTTGTACCCCTGGCCCCCCAGGCCCTGGCACAGATTCTTGGTTGAATGGACATGCAGAAGGAATAAGATGGGTGGGCAGAGGAGAGAAAAGTAAGGCCTTCCCAAGGTGTAAACCTGGCTTTCTTCATCCAAGTCACCTCTCACCACCTCTTGTCTTCCTCCACCAGCCCTGACCCTGAAGTCTGGAATCCTCCCCGGCCTCCCATCTGCGGCCCCCTGCCAACAACTCCTGCCCAGAATGGAGGCACAGTGCCTAGACTTCAGGCTGGAGATATCAAATCACAGAACCAGAGAGAGATCTGGAGGTCACCCTGTCCAATCCTGTGCCCACATCCAGTCCAGCTCACACAGACAGACAGATTAGTAGGTAGCAGAAAGGTGAGTTGTTTCTTCAGCTACCTTCTCCTCTTTCACTTGTTACACAATTTGGAATAGCTGCCCTTAGTCATAACCTTCCAGACCAGCATAATGCTGAAAGCCTGTCAGAGACAGCTAAGTCCTCTTATTGAATTCTTCAAAAAGGCAAGGTTTCTGGCTAAGCTGCTTCACATTTCTGGGTTTCTAAATTATTTAGGGGTAGTGCAGGGTCTTTCTACATAACCAGAGCTGTCCTGAAATTCACTATATAGACCAGCCTGGCCTTGAACTCACAGAAATCTGCCTGCCCCTGTCTCCTGAGCACTGACATAGGTAGCATGCATCACTACACCCGGCTTAATATCTTCATCTTTAAAATAGAATGGATAATTGTGACGATGGGCATATAGTCATAGGACTATAGCAGAGATAATAATGCAGCCCACGGAGAAAGAAGCCTAATTACTACAGGTACTGCAGGAATATTTTGTCACACCTCTTCAGCCTCCAGCCAAAACCCATTTCTTCCTGGATAACACAGACTCCTGCTCACCTCAGCCAGTCTGGTCGGCCTTGTGCACTAGACTGTGAACTCCTCTAAGCAGGATCTTGTTCAGTTTTTAATCGCCTCCCATTCCCACCCACCCCCGACCCCCCAGTATTTAAGACTGTGCTTGGGCATGCCGGCTTCATATATTTGATAAATAAACGATTGAGTGTATGAGTCAGAGCCCCCCAGGTCCTGACATCTACCACCAGTCCTCCTCTTCAGGACCCTTTCGGTGGAGTCCAGGCTCCCACCATTGCGGCAGGGGAAAGTGGCGCTGCCGCTTTAAGATTCTCCCGGGCGTCCTGGGTTGCCAAGGCGCGGTTGCCAGGGGCCTGCGCCGAGCGCAGTCCAGCCTTCCCGCGCGGGCGCTGGGTTTCCGCCGCCGCTGCCGCGGTAGCCGCAGCCGCCGCCGGGCCGCGTCGGGCTCGGCTCCTCCGAACCGTCTGGCGGACTTGGCACCGGCCCCCGCTCCTCAGTGCCCCCGCGGTGCGTGGCAGGCTGTGGCTTCATTATCCTGATTGATTCCTCCTGCTCCCCGACACCGTGGGGGCCCCGGCCAAGGAAGGGGGAGGGAAGCGGCATCTGCGGGGCCCATTCCAGTTCCTCCACCCAGCCGCTCCTCGGGCTGCCCGGCTACCGGCCCTCGGCGCCCCGCGGCGGCCAGTCGGATGGGGCGGGGGGGGGGGCAGCATCACCGCCCCCCTCCCCCCCCATCAGAAAGATGTCTGGGTGGGGAGCTAGAACGGAGCTGGACTGAGAACTGAGAAGAGCAAGACCCGGCAAAATGGGAAAGGTGACATCTCTGAGAAGCGGGGTCTCCTGGGCATCCAAGTATACTTCTCTGGTGACGAGTCATGGGTACGGTCTGCCCAGAAACTGCAGGAGCTTTAAGCAGGAGGACCGGTCCTCAGAATCGAATCGGGTACCCACACACCCCCACCCCCAATCAAGGGCTGAAACCTGGAGACCAGGCCTGAAGGTGGAGTGTGTTCATTCAGCCACTTGGCCTGTGACCCGGGCAAGTAACTTGCTTTCTTGGCTTGGTTTGTCTATACAGTAGAATTATGATCTCCCAGCATCAATGGTTACATAATTTACATGTTGGCAGCAGGGCCCTAGCCAAGTTCACCAGAAACAAGAAAGGACGCTGTGGGGCTGGCCTCCATCCCTCTGCTATTTGGGGTAGATCACTTGAGGGGCGTGAGTCTCCTCCACGGGTTTAATTCCATCAGCTGAGATGACCTGGACCTTGTAGCCAATGCCTGCTCCCCTTGTCAGAGTAGAAAGAAAGGCTGCCCCTCACCTCTGTCTGTGTGTGTGTGTGTGTGTGCTGGCATGGTGGGATATGTGTGTGTGTGTGTGTGTGTGTGTGTGTATGTGTGTGTGCTGGCATGGCGGGACATATTTAATATTTCACATGGGCTCTCTCATCACTCCTGTCACCAGCCCTGACAGTCTCCCCCCACCCTAGGGTCCCATCTAAGGACCTGGTAAATCTTCTATAATGGGACCCTCGGAGTAACTCGCAACCACATCCTGGGAAAGGGGCAATGGTTGGAGCGCTTGAGGCCTTTTTTTCCAGAGCTGTGACCGGTTTTGTTGAACCCAGTTGAAGTCACTGCTGCAGTTTTGATGCCTCTGTGTAGATCTGTCTCTTCTGTGAATCCATTCATTTCTTCTTCCAATCCACATTTACTGGGTGACTGACTGTGAGAATGGGCACCCATGGGGGTGGGGCAGGAAGAGTGCCACTCGGAGTCTCTTTTCTGGTACAGAGGGATCTACTGTAGCAGGACCTCCCAGATTCTAGAACAGTCTACAATAGCAGGATGCTTTTCCTTCTGAACACACTCTTGACATAGATTCACTCGGGGGAGGGGGACAATTATAAATTTTGAATCTTTGGCTCTTGTTCTCTCTGTTTTTATTGGGATTACCTATTTTTATAACAATCACATATTTTTATGTTCAAGAAAAAAACACAGTAAAAACATCATTGGAGGGTGTAAAATGATACCCTCACACATACCTGGTAATCAAGAGGTAATTCAGCTTGTGTGTCTAGCTAGGCCTGCCAACCTGTACTGGAGCTTTGGCCAATGTGGCCCCATATGCAGCTAGCTGCCTCAGTCTCCCCAACTGGCCTGGCTGATCCTTGCTCTTCTGCTCCATTCTCAGTGCCGCCAGCCCTCAGAACTAAGAATACAAACCGTGTGAACCCCTTCATGTGGAGTCTCCAGGCAGAAGAGGAAGCCATAGCCGCCTAGTGGCTGCCAGGGAGGCTGGCAAGAAGGGGCTTCATCAGGCGTCTCCTGGGAAACAGTGAACTCCCCACAGAAGGGACATTTGACAATAAAATTCCTGCCTTAGTGTGTGAGTGTTGGGGGTGTGTGAGCTAGGCTCCCTGTGCGCTCTGCCCTTCACTCTCCTCAGGGGAGCCTCTGGGAAGCTCTCACACTGCCTCCCCAAATCCAGTCCTCACATGGTCTGAGCTCCTGAGACTTGAATGTCATCTAGAAAAATGTCCCTGTAGATTCCTGATCCAGGTGGTGAAGAAGAGCCCTGGGCTGAGGGTTGGAGGCCCAGGTACTCTCCTTCCTGGATGACCCTGGCCTGTTTTAGCCCCTTGCTGAGTCTTGGCTGCCAACTTTTCAAAATGAGGGTGCCAGAGAAGATTTGCCATCAGGAGTTCCTGCATTGTGGCTCCTTCAGTGGGGGCATTCTAAGCCTTCATTTCTGCCCCTGGGACAGCTATCCAGAGGGACAACCAGTTGCTTAAACCAGCCTGGCCCTGCGTTCATGTGATTAATTTGTGCTTTTTGAGAGTAATGTTTACACTGAGAAGGTCCAGAGGTTAGCTGAATTGTTGCAAAAGGGGCATCAGGCACTCCTTGCTGTTTAGTGCAAAGGCCAGCTGCCTGCTATGGTCCTTCATTGACCCAGCTTTATGGGGAGCTGGAGTATCCCAGACACACATCCCTGGTGTCCAAAGCTAAGCAAAGCTAAAGAAGAAACCATTGGACTTCTTGCCCACCTCCCTCACCTGCTCCCCCCCTCTCTCCCTCTCCCCTTCTCTCTCTCCCCCTTGCTGGGGTGGAATCTGGGCCATTGCAGGTCTATGGAAATACCGGAGGGATCCAATCCACCCCTCTTCGACTGGGAACAGAAACCCTGGGAATCCACAGACAGAAGTCAAGGCTTTGATCCAAAGTTCCTTCCTTCCTGTTGGGCTCACCTTCCTTTCCCTGGGATACCCCCCAGCCCCACCCCCACCCCGCTTTCCCTCCTCAGCTTGGTGGCAGGTTCTGAGGGAGCTCCTCAGGCAGGAGAAACCCCTGAGGGAGCAGGAAAAGGAGCCCCTGGGCCCCAGCCTCCTTCAGGTACCACTTAGCCCTCCTGGCCTGCTTGACCTTGGAGTGGAGCTCCTGACCTTGATCTGCCCTTGGCAGTGGCAAAGAAAGATGGAGGCGCTGAGAATGCCGACCAGAGATCAGATAGACTGAGAATAAGGGGGAGCAGAAAGCAGAAGAAGCAGGGGATGGAGCCAGAGGTCTGGCCCTCACTCCATCACCTTTCCTGATTACCTACTACGAGCCAGGTGATGGGCTCTGCCCCACTTTAAACTGGATTGTGCCATCCAGTCCTGCCCCAGCCCTGGGCCGAGGTGTTAGAGTCTCCATTCTGCCCTGACAGAGAAGGAAACCGAGACTCTGAGCCTTATGTAATCTGCCCAAGGTCACACAGCTTGTCAGAAGTACAGCCAGGATCCTAGCCCAGGCCTGACGGCCTCCAGTGGCTTCTCCTTGCTGCCAGAAAGTCCTCCTCCTGGAAAAGCAGGTCTGGGGTTGGGGTTTTCAGTTCGAGCTCCTGGGGATCCTCAGGGGCAAATCCATTGTCATCTGCCCTCTCCTCCTCACCCATCTGCCAGGCCAGTCGTGGCGAGCCCCCTGCCATGGCCCCTGCCCCAGCCCCAGGTGCAAGCTTATCTTTGCCTGGCTCCCCACCTCTCGCGGTGCACCCAAGGTGGTTCTGAGGTCACCCCCACCCCCCACCCCCGCCTTTAATTCTGCATCGCCATGTCTCAGAGTGCATGGGAAAAGCCGGGCCAGAGCGGAGGTCACTTGAAGGTTGAAAGTGGTGGCTCTTTGGGGGCAAAAGATTGGGGGGTGCTGATTATCTCTCTTGATTTAAAGGACCCTCCCCAGCCTCCACCCCTCACCCGAGAGACAGCCAGAGCGTTGCTTAGTTAATGAAATACAAAAGAAGGACTCCGAGGTGGGGGAGGCTCCCGAGCCCTGGAAAGCGAGGGAGAGAGAAAAAGTTGGGTCTCTTCCAAAGAGTTAATGTTCCACAGTATGATCGATTAGGTGTCAGATGTAATTTCAAACCAATACAAGATGAATGGCATAATTTTCCCTCTCTCATTTTAGACAGAATTAAGAATCCATTAGCTAACACAAATTTTTGGCAAGTTTAATAGGAGCTCAAATCTACATTCGGAGGAAACGCTCCCCAAAGCCTGTTTCAAGCTTTTACTTCTTCAGGCCCCCTGCCTCCAATGTCCTCAACTCTCAGCAGCCGGCTGCTGTGCCCCCCCCACCCCCGCCGGCAGCCCCCACTCCTTTCCTGGCCCCCAAATGCCCCTCCCCAACCCAGCCCAAGATTAACTGGCCTGACCCCTCTCACAAAGGCTGGGCCAGCCCACCATTGTCTTGCAGTGGATGGTTGGAGGAAGGGGTGGAGGGGCTGGCAGAGGGCCCAGGGAAAAGAAGGTTTTCTGAATTGGCCCCAGGCTCCCAAAGAACCCAAGGGAGAGAGGTAAATTGGGACCCTGGTCCTCAAATATCAGTTCCTCAGTTGTACCCCCAGGAAAGTTTTTATCCTAAATAAAACAGTATCCTGCTCCCCCAGTCTTGCTGTTCCCAACAGTCATATGTTACTCCGTGGAGTGACTATGGACCCATTTCTCACATGAAGAAACTGAGCCCAGAGAGTTGGTTGTAGTCAGCTGCGCACAGGATAGACCCTGGCTCTGCTACTCATTGCTTACTAGAACCTTAAGACGCTTGCCCCTCTGTGGAAAATGGGGAGGACATTGGAATGGAATGGGATGGCTCCCAGCAGGGCTCAACATGCTGCCTAGTGCTTTGAGGCTCTCTTGGCAATGAGCATCCCTGGATCTCCAGGCTAGAGACAAGAGAGTCAGCTCAGAGCTGGCTCAGGGAAGCTCACAGCCCAGTAGGCAGAGTAATTGTGGCCCTTACCTTTTACCAGTGGTTTCCTGTGTCAAATCTGGAAACAAAATTTTTTTTTTCAAGACAGGGGTTTTCTGGGTAGCCTTGGCTGTCCTCTGTAGACCAGGCTGGTCTTAAACTCACAGAGATCCATTTGCCTCTCCCTTCCAAGTGTTAGGATTAAAAGGCATGGGCTGCCATGCCCAGTGGGAACAAACTCTTTACACATATTATTCCTCAAAATTTTTTAGGTGTTATTGTTATCATCATACCCATTCTCCAGATCCAGAAACTGAGACCCAGATGAAGGTCACCCAATTAGGAAGTGGAAGAGCTGGATTCCAATTCAGAATGTCTGGTTCTAAGGCCTGTTGCTGTCACTAGCAGTTGGCAGAAGGCAAGGAGGCTTGGATTAGGTCTTTCCCCTACCTTAATTTTGTTTGTTTGAAATAGGGTTTGGGGCTGGTGAGATGGCTCAGCGGGTAAGAGCACCCGACTGCTCTTCCGAAGGTGATAAGTTCAAATCCCAGCATCCACATGGTGGCTCACAACCATCCGTAACGAGATCTGGCGCCCTCTTCTGGAGTGTCTGAAGACAGCTACAGTGTACTTACATATAATAAATAAAATAAATCTTAAAAAAAAAAAAAAAGAAAAGAAAAGAAAAAAAAAAGCCGGGCGTGGTGGTGCACGCCTTTAATCCAAGCACTCGGGAGGCAGAGGCAGGCGGATTTCTGAGTTCGAGGCCAGCCTGGTCAAAAAAGTGAGTTCCAGGACAGCCAGGGCTATACAGAGAAACCCTGTCTCGAAAAAACCAAAAAAAAAAAAAAAGAAAAGAAATAGGGTTTAATGTAGTCAAGGCTGACCTCAAACTTGCTATGCATCTGATGACTTTGAGGCCCTGGTCATCCAGCCTTAGCCTTTCCAGGTGTTGGGATTGCCAGCATGGGCAACACACCCTTCAAGTACCCTTGAGATAGGATGTCACTTTGTAACCCAGGCTAGCCTCAAACTTACAGCAATCCCCCTGCCTCATTTTCCAAGTACCACAACCCCCTCTTGAATTAGGTCTGAACTGATGAGTGAGAGATTCCAGGTGGATAAGGAGCAAAAGGACGTTCTAGGCAGTAAGAATTCCACACACACAGGCACACACAGAAGAGCACACAGAGGCACGCATAGAAGCCCTGGCTAGAGGGCCTGTAAGGACCAGACTTGCTATAGACAGCAGAAAACTTTGGGCAGATGAGCTGGCCTGTATTCATTATGCCCACAGCTTTGCTGTAACAGTGGGCAGATCTTCCTACTGTTTGACTCCAATAGACAGCTCCACTCCACAGGCCCTGCTTAGGACCATTGACTTTGTCCTGGGGGTCTAAGAATCATCCCCCCTACCCCCAAGTGCCAACAGCTCAGCTTAACTGCCTTGCTGTATGTATTGCAGTAACCACAGGACACAGATCCTGTTGTCCCATTGCTCAGATGAGTCACCGGAGGCTCAGTGAAGTTAAGTAACTTGGCCCAGAGACAAGTTTCAAAGCCAAGCTGCAGAGCCCAAGGCCTGAGCTCTTAGGCAGCCTACTTCTTGCATCCTGGGAAGGGATGGTGAACCCTGGAGAACTTTCCAGCAGCGGATTGGATTGAGTTTCAAGGGAAAAAAACTCTGGTGGGGCAGGGGACGCTCTCTTTTAACCTCAGTACTTCGGAGATCGAGACAGAACGAAGAGAAATTGAAGGCCAACCTCGGTTACATAGCAAGTTAGAGGGCAACCTGGGTTACCCAAGACCGTGTCTCAAGGGGAAAAGATGTGACAGGTGTATAAGGGGTTAGGTTCAAGCAAGTGAGACAGCAGGAGGGAAGCGGCCGCTCTGGTCCAGACCAGTGCCTGTAGAAACGTCTCCACTTAACAGATGGGGATACTGGTGGTTCAGAGACGTCAGTCAATCAACCCCTCTGAACTGCTCGGCCTTTTTTTTTTTTTTTTTTTGAGACAGGGTTTCTCTGTATAGCCCTGGCTGTCCTGGAACTCACTCTGTAGACCAGGCTGGCCTCGAACTCAGAAATCCACCTGCCTCTGCCTCCCGAGTGCTGGGATTAAAGGCCTGGGCCACCACTGCCTGGCAGCTGCTCACCTTTTATAAGGTAGAGTCAGGACTGCTGGGTCCCCAACCTCTTCTTCCCATCCCCAACCCCCCACACATGAGGGAAGATGGACCAGACTGATTAGCTTTTGTCTCCCCCACCCCTGCTCCTTAGAGTTCCTGAGAGACTTAATGGATTTTTTTTTGACTCAACAAATGCCCTTGACCTAGAGAAGAACAGGAAGGGGGTTGGAAGGGCAGGGTGTCCAGAGCCCCGAGGACATGTTGCCGACCTTTTGACCTTTCTGGAAGATGTACAGGAAGATTTTCACTGTTGGTTTTCTCAGTCCTTGGGAAGAAAAGGCTCCTAGTCTTTCGCTTTAAGTTTTGTAAGGAACTTGAGTTGGGGGTGGGAAGAAGTGTTCCCCGTTGAGCCTGACATTTTTATGTGGTTATCCTGTGAGGTGCTTCTGTGTCTCTGGCACTGTCTGGGGGCTGGGACGCTTCAGGAAACTGTAAGACCTGTAAGGAGAAAGAGTCCCTGTAAGGACCTTTGTTCTAGCTAGGGAGACAGACTTAGCAGATTATTCAGAGGCTAGGAGGGAGAAAGTGCTGCGGCCCAAGGACATGGTGAAGTGCTGAGGTGAGGTCAGAGGTCATGGTGAGGCGCTGAGGTGAGGTCAGAGGAGGCCTCAGAACAGAAGGGTGGCATATGAGCTATCCACCTTTGAGGGTGAAGAAGTCTCTGGCGCAGACACTAAGACCGTCAGGGTCCAGTCGTGGAGCAGCACAGATGTGGAGAGAGATCAATGGACTGGAGAGGAGCACTCAGCGAGGGCAGCAGCCAGGAAGATGGATGGGTGGGCTGAGGCACAGGCTATACCGCCTGGTCGTCTGCAAGACATAGGAAGGAAGGGTTCTGGCCAAATGCTGAACATTCTGAGTACAGGAAAGCCATGCCAAAATGCCTTTGCAAAAGCTCATCACAGCTCCAGCAGGGAAATTAGACAGAGGACAGGCGAGGAGGAATATTCTTTCTTTCTTTTTTTTTTAAAGATTTATTTTATTTATTATATGTAAGTACACTGTAGCTGTCTTCAGACACTCCAGAAGAGGGCGCCAGATCTCGTTATGGATGGTTGTGAGCCACCATGTGGATGCTGGGATTTGAACTTATCACCTTCGGAAGAGCAGTCGGGTGCTCTTACCCGCTGAGCCATCTCACCAGCCCCAGGAATATTCTTTCTTATCAAATAGAAATATAAAGATGTAGGATTCAAGGGACCCATGAGATCAGGAAGAGTTTGCCACACCCACCTGAAGTCTTGAGTTCAACCTACAGAAACCACACACAGGTGGAAGGAGAACTGACCACTCCGGTTGTTGTAGAACATTCTTCAGACAAGCATGGGGCGAGTATGCACTCATTCACACACACACACACACACACACACACACACACACACACACACACCATACTACACTAAAATAAAACAAACGGGCTGGAGAGATGGTTCAGTGGTTAAGAGCACTGACTGCTCTGCTCTTCCAGAGGTCCTGAGTTCAATTCCCAGCAACCACATGGTGGTTCACAACCATCTATAATGGGATCTGGTGCCCTCTTCTGGTGTGTCTGAAAAGAGCGAGAATATACTCACATACAAAGAATAAATAAAATAAAATAAAACAAACAAACAAATGCACCACATGCAGGAGGGATTCAGTAAAAGATCCAAGGTCTATCCTTGCCTTCAGCAGAAGAGGTTCAACAAAGTCTGTGAGGTTTTTTTTTTTTGAAACAAGGTCTCTTAAGAAGTAGCTGAGAAGCCGGGCGGTGGTGGCACACGCCTTTAATCCCAGCACTTGGGAGGCAGAGGCAGGTGGGTTTCTGTGAGTTTGGGGGCCAGTCTGGTTTACAGAGTGAATTCCAGGACAGCCAGGGATACATAGAGAAAATGTCTCAAAACAAACAAACAAACAACAAAAGGCAGACACAGGAAGATTGTTGAGAGTTCAGCCTGAACCACAAAGAGACCCTGTATTGAAAAACAAAGTGACCGAATGCCAAGCCCATCTCAGTCCCTGAAGCGACTGCTCAGATCTAGAATCCAGCACCTGGCTCTTCGTGCTCCTACTGGCTCTTCATCTGTAAAATGGGGATAATGATGCAGTTCCATAGGATCAACAGCAAGCATAAAATCTCATATCAGTGTCTCATGGAATCGGAGGCTTCTGTCTTACTTAAATTAATTGGTTTAAATAAAAATTGAAATAATTTCTTAGTCCTGTTAGTCGTATTAAGCCCAAGTGATCAAGCAGTGACCACACGGGACAGAAGAGAGCTAGAATCCTCCTGCCACTCAGGCAGCTGGTCCCGTGCTAGCCAAGCAGTGCCAGCAGGCGGGGCGGCTGTACAGCATCCCTGCAGCAGAAGACCTTTCCTGACACAAAGGCTGTTTGAACTTCTCCAGGGGCTGCTTAGGGGAGAGAGGGGAGAGGGAACAGGGTGCTTCTGGGAAAGGGGTGCTTCTGGGAAGAGAAGTGAGAAGACTGAGAAGGAGAGAAGAAAGCAAGAGAGAGAGAGAGAAAGAGAGAGAGAGAGAGAGAGAGCGCTACATTCCAAGAACTGGAGCTCTGGGTAGGTCGTCATTGCCAAAAGAATGGGCACCAGGAGTTCCCCTTGCAGCGGGGGAGTCAGGTGGAGAGATGGGACTGAAGGGTGTTTGACCCAGACTGTGACATGCAGCCTAGCCCTAAGCTACATCCCAGCCCAGGCGCTGGTTTTGAGCTCCCTAGTCTCTGCTGGCTCCTGTCCTTACTACTGGGGTAGTACTAAAATGGCCACCACAGGGAGTTGTGCAGAAATCTGAGGTGGGAGACTGAGACCATGAATATGTCTGTAAGGCTGGGCAGTGGTGGCACACGCCTTTAATCCCAGCACTTGGGAGGCAGAGACAGGCGGATTTCTGAGTTGCAGGCCAGCCTGGTCTACAGAGTGAGTTCCAGGACAGCCATGGCTATACAGAGAAACCCTGTCTCGAAAAAACAAAAACAAAAACAAAAAACGAAACCCAAGGGCTGGTGAGATGGCTCAGCGGGTAAGAGCACCCGACTGCTCTTCCAAAGGTGATAAGTTCAAATCCCAGCAACCACATGGTGGCTCACAACCATCCGTAACAAGATCTGGCTCCCTCTTCTGGAGTATCTGAAGACAGCCACAGTGTACTTACATATAATAAATAAAATAAATTAAAAAAAAAAAAAACCAAAACCCAAAATGAACGAATATGTCTATAAAATATCTAGTGTACACAATGGCTGTTTGTACTAAAGTTGGGGAGAGGGAGGATGGAGGAGGGAAGAGGGAGGAGGGAAGAGGGAGGAGGAAAGAGGGAGAAGGGAAAGGAGGAAGTTTGGGATGGAATCGTTGGGGAAAGAGTCATATTGTAGTACATAAAATACCTCAGACATTTGGGGGCAGGGGAGCAGAAGCCCTGAGACAATACTGTCCCAGAAGGTTGGAGACCTGGGCACAAAAGTAGAGTTGACAAAAGTGAGGCCAGAGGAGGTTGTCTAAGCCCCACAGGTTTTCAGTGACTCTGTCATCTGACTGCTTCTAGAATCCTATTGGCTGAGAGGCCAGGTGGTGGCACACTCCTTCATCCCAGGACTCAGGGGATGGAGGAGGGAGAGTGCAAGCCCACTAGTCCTGAGCTGGGGGGCCAGCCTGGGCTACGGAAGACCTTGTCAAAAACAAACAAGCAAAACCCACGAGGCCTGTGTTTAGTGCAGCAGATGCATAGGAAACTTACACGTGGGTCTGAGGTGACGTCGAAAACAGACTTTTTTTTTTTAAGATTTATTTTATTTATTATATGTAAGTACACTGTAGCTGTCTTCAGACACTCCAGAAGAGGGCGCCAGATCTCGTTACGGATGGTTGTGAGCCACCATGTGGATGCTGGGATTTGAACTTATCACCTTCAGAAGAGCAGTCGGGTGCTCTTACCCGCTGAGCCATCTCACCAGCCCCCGAAATGGACTTTTAAAGATAGGTTTAAGTAGTTATTTTTATTATCTGTAAGTTTGTGTGTGTGTGTGCGGCTGTGGGTATGT
>LR749954.1:804031-846531 GCA_902729485.2 Mus minutoides | reverse complement strand
CAATTCCCAACAACCACATGAAGGCTCACAACCATCTGCATAGCTATAATGAAGTCATATACATAAAATAAATAAATAAATCTTTAAAAAATAAAAATAAATAAATAAATCTAAAAAAATTTGTGCTGGCTAGATTTCATATCAATTTGACACAAGTTAGCATCCTCTGGGAAAAAGGAATCAGAATTGAGACCCCCATAGGATTGTCCATAGGCAACTGTGTAGGGCTTTTTTTTTTTTCAGTTGATGACTGATATGGTAGCGTGAATTTACTGTAGGTGGTATCAGCCCTGGCTTGGTGGTCCTGGTTGCTCTAAGAAAGCAGGCCGATCCAGGTAACACATGCCTTTAAACTCAGCTCCTGGGAGGCAGAGGCAGGTGAATATCTGTGAGTTCAAGGCCAGCCTGATCAATATAGTGAGTTCCAAGATAGCCAGAGCTACAAAATAAAGAGACCATGTCTCAAAACAAACAAGCAAACAAATGAAAAAAAAAAGAAAGAAGGAAAGGAAAAGAGAGGAAAGAAGAGGAGAGGAGAGGAGAGGAGAGGAGAGGAGAGGAGAGGAGAAGAGAAGAGAAGAGAAGAGAAGAGAAGAGAAGAGAAGAGAAGAGAAGAGAAGAGAAGAGAAGAGAAGAGAAGAGAAAAGAAAGCAGGCTGAGCTCTCCATGACCAGCAGACCAGTGAGCAGTGTTCTTCCATGGCCTCTGCATCAGCGCCTGCCTCCACGTTCCCCCCCCTGCTTGAACTCCTGCCCTGACTTCACTCAGTGATGGAATGGTTCCTGGAAGTGTAGTTGAAATACTTGCCTCCTGAAGTTGCTTTGGTCATGGTCTTTTGTTTGTTTGTTTGTTTTTGTTTTGTTTTGTTTTGTTTTTTGAGACAGGGTTTCTCTGTGTAGCCCTGGCTGTCCTGGAACTCACTCTGTAGACCAGGCTGGCCTGGAACTCAGAGAGCCACCTGCCTCTGCCTCCGGAGTGCTGGGATTAAAGGCGTGCGCCACCACGCCCGACCTTCAAGGACTTCTTTTGTCCTCTGCTGTCCTTTCCCCAGACTCTCCTCCTAAGTTATTTCTATTTTAAAAGATTTTTTTCATGTGTGTGTGCACATGTGTGCTCTCAAATGTGTGTGTGCACGCACACATGTGCATGTGTGCTGTGGCATATTTGGGAAGTTCAAAAGACATCCTACTGATATCTGCTTTCTTCCACCACGTGATTCCCAGGAATTGAACTCAGCCTTGGTAGCAAGCACCTTTCCCACTGAGTCATCTTGCTAGCCCCATGCTTTGTGTGTGTATGTGTGTATGTGTGTGTGTGTGTGTGTGTGTGTGTGTGTGTGTGTGTGTGTGTGTACTTATTCATGTTAGTACAGGTGCACATCCAAGTGTAAGCTCATACATGTAGGGGCCAGAGGTTGATGTTGATATTGACGAGTTAGTCTCCTCCTTCTGATTTTATATGAGTTATGGGGAATTGAACTCAGGTCTCCTAGTTTGTGTGGTGAGAGCCTTAATAGTTAAGCCAATTCACTTAACTTCCACTTTATTTTCTTGAGATTGGATCTCTCCCTAAACCTAGAGTTTGCCAAATCAGACAGCTCCAGGGTTCCTCCAGCCTCTGCTGCCTCAGCACCAGGGTCACAGGTGGGTAGCCTTGTGCCTGGCTTGTTTGAGCATTCCAGGGAATCTAGACTCACTTTTTTCATGCTTATGCAGGAAGCACCTTACCAACTTAGCCATCTCCCCATCTGTCTTAGGTTAGGGTTTTACTGCTGTGAACTTACACCATGACCAAGGCAACTCATATAAGGACAAAATTTAATTGGGCCTGGCTTACAGGCTCAGAGGTTCAGTCCATTATCATCAAGGCAGGAACATGGCAGCATCCAGGCAGGTCTGGTGCAGGAGGAGCTGAGAGTTCTACATCTTCATCTGAAGGCTGCTAAAAGAATACTGGCTTCTAAGGAGCTAGGATGATGGTCTTATAGCCCACACCCACAGTGACACACCTACTCCAACAGGGCCACACCTTCTAATCCACTCTCTGCGCCAAGCATATACAAACCATCACACCATCCCTTGGCCGACCATATTAAATCTTACAATGGCTGGGTTTTTGTAACACACACCTTTGATCCCAGCACTGGGGAAAGCAGAGGCAAAGGGATCTCTATGAGTTCCAGGCCAGTTTAGTCTATATAGTTTCAGAGCATCTAGAGCTGCACATTGAGACCCTGTCTCAAAAAATTAATTAATTAATTAATCAATCAATCAATTAATTAAAGTAAGATCTCACTGTGAAACAACTTGTGTGAGGGTCTGCAACCAGTTCAGATTGAGATTAGAAAAGTACTGTTACCAGTACACCAGTCTGTGGGCAGAAAGAGGGGGGACTTTTGTGCCTTTCTCCTCTTCCTCTTCCTCTTCCTCCTCCCCAATTCTTTCTCAAATGAAGTACTCAGGCGGTTGGTTCTCCTGCACTGGCCCTAATTCTGATGGCAGACACTTCCAATGATAAATTAGGGAGGGTTTGCACCGTGCTGAGGTAATGTTTCCCTTTCCTGGAGAGGGCGAAGCTCTCTTAGAAGCTACCTGCTCTATAGTGTGATTCTTTGGGCTCACAGTAAGAGGTGACCACCTATGAGGTGCAAGATGCTACTCTGTGACACAAGAGATGATTCTTGTATTTTCCATCCTTTACATGTGTGCATACTCATGCAGGAACTGACAAGGGTCAAGGAGCCTTCACTCACTCACTGCAAGCTGGGAGAGACTGGCCTTCTGTGTCCCTCAGTATATTTGTGTTCAAAAGGTTGGTCATCAGGTTGTGAGGGTCTTTACAAAGGCATGTGACTTGGATCATTTCCTCATATTTGTTCCCATGATGGAGTCCTAGGAAGAAAGGCTGCGGCCCCAGAGCTCTGAGCTCAGTTCCCCCTTTCTTGCTCCCTGCCTCCTCTGCCTTCTTTTAAGCCGGGCAGAATGCCCTTAGCATGTGCCTGCTGGCACACATGCCGCATGGTGCTTGGCGAACGTCTGAGTAAGGATGACGCCCCCAGGACCGGCTGGGATACCAAGCCACCCGATGCCTCCCCCACCTCCAGAACGGAGCGTCCTCATCCAGTCCCCTTTCCCAGCCAGAGACATGGGGAGCAGGCGGGGACACGGCTCAGACAGATACAAACACGCAGATGCACCCAGAAACGCCCACGGGCGTGTGCCCCAGAGTAGCACAGACACAGGCGTTCACACAGACTCGGGTATGCGCCCCCTCCCCCGCCCCTCCACCCTAAAGAAACGCAGAAGTCACCGCTCGCACAAATCCAGGAAGGAGTCTCCCGCCGCTGGTGTCTCTGTCCGTGGTGCTGAAACCAGAACACTTAGCCAGTTCTCCACAGAAGGATGAGACAGAAAAACTTGGGAAGAAAGAGATCTGGGAATGGATGATGCCTAAGGAAAAATAAATAGAGAAGCGAGAGAGGAACTCATGGGTAAAGGAAAAACAGGTCTGAGAGGAACCAGGTCAACTAAGAGAACCTGACCCTCGTCTCAGAGAGGGTGGAGGTGTGCAGGGTCTGCCTGCAGTCCCTGACAAGAACAGGCTTAAGGATCTACCCCCTGCACCCCCTAAGAACTCTGTGTCCAGTGAGATATATGGATATACGGAGATTTTGTGGCCTCCTGATGTCCCCTTCAGATGCCACCATGTTCTGAAGAAATTGAAACTGTAGAGACAGTAGACAATCCCTCGAAAGTCCTATAGCAGCCCCAGGATAACCCTCCTTCTCTTCCCATCTCCATTTATTTTATTTACTCATTATAGTGTTAAAGATTAAAACTAGGACCTCACACATGGTAGGCAAGCTAAGCTACATACTTTGCCTTTTTAAAAATTAAGCATTGCGTAGCATACCCATGCCACATAATATATTTTGTAGTCTCCAAGCAGGAGTAGATGACCACGGCTAGCGTGTTTGTTTTGTTTTGTTTTGTTGTTCATTTTCTTTTCTTTCTTCTCTCCCTCTCCCTATCTCTCTCTCTCTGTTTTCTTTTTTCTTTTACTCTTTCTTTCTTTCTTTCTTTCTTTCTTTCTTTCTTTCTTTCTTTCTTTCGAGACAGGGTTTCTCTGTGTAGCCCTGGCTGTCCTGGAACTCACTCTGTAGACCAGGCTGGCCTCAAACTCAGAAATCCACCTGCCTCTGCCTCTCAAGTGCTGGGATTAAAGGCATGTTCTTCTCTTTGTTTTGTTTTGCTTTTTATGAGTCAGGGAAAGTGCTCCCTTAATCAGTGTACTCCAAAACCCTGGAGAGAGTGGCTGTTGACTCCAGAGCATGTCTACCTCGATCCATCGAAGCCCATGATAAGAAAGTTAGATCATTTTTTTTCCTCGTTCCTGTTAGTGACCTGTGAACATATACAGTGGCCAATCCAGAGATGACCAAGGGTGTGTCTGTTCCAAGAAGACCAGGGAGAATCTCAAACCATATCTCCTCATAGGTGAGATACACCCCAAACTCTATCCATTTCCTCAGAGGTGACCTGGCTTTTCCCACTTACAGGTGCCCCTCATACTTAGTTTTTTTTTTGTTTTTTTTTTGTTTTTCTTTTGAGACCAGGTCTTGTTAAGATGGCTAGGCTGGTCCTGAGCTTGCTCTGTAGCCTGGGCAAGATCCTTCTCCACTAGCTTCCCAAATAAAAGGGAGTGCAGCCTGCACACCCAGGCCCAAATTGCTGTCATTTTTTTCTTGCCATATATATATATATATATATATATATATATATATATATATATATCTCGTCTCCTGCAGCCCAGCCTTACCTCAGACTCACTATGTAGCTGAAGCCTCTGTTGACCTCTTGAATCCCCCATCCTCTGGCTATACCTTCCAAATGCTAGGATCACAGACGTGCACCCTCAACAATGGCTCCATTTGCTTCTTATCCCAATTTGTCTTCAGCAAATAGACAACAATGTTGATCTGGATTTGCTGTGAGGATCTCGAAGATTTAGTGACTGCCTAATGCTTATCCTTCAGATTGGATTATGGGTTCCTGTCTCCTTCTGCAGTGAGACTGCATACTGGAGACACTTCTCCCCACTAACAAACCTTTAATTGTGGAGTGCATGGAACATGAAATGACCATTCTCTTGTAGAAAGATATTTCCAGAGACTACAGGGTTACCACGAAAGGACTGTATAAAATAAGAGAGGGTGAGAGGTCACCAGAGAGAAGAGAGGGAAGGAGAAATTACTGTGAGAATGCATATGCATATAGTAATATGAAAAAAGGAAGGCCTGGTGTGGTGGCTCACGCCTTTAATCCCAGCACTTGGGAGGCAGAGGCAGGTGGATTTCTAAGTTTGAGGCCAGCCTGGTCTACAAAGTGAGTTCCAGGATAGCCAGGGCTACAGAGAAACACTGTCTCAAAAAACCAGAAAGAAAGAAAGAAAGAAAGAAAGAAAGAAAGAAAGAAAGAAAGAAAGAAAGAAAGAAAGAAAAAAGGAAGGATCCAGAAAAGAGGCTGGAAGATAAAACAGGGAGGCAGATATGCAAATGAGGACCAAGAGCCCCATACACACCCAGTGTCTGGAGAAGAGAGGGGTGTCAGGTGGAACTCCCTGCTCCTCAAGCTTCCTCAAGATTCAAGGAGGGCAAGGGCCTATGCAAAGGGCCTAAAGGTGTGTGAGTGGTGTGGTCTCCTCACAAGGTGGACAGGACTGCAGGTGCCTTCCTGGGAGTGTTTCTACTCAAATGTGGGCAGTGGCAGGAGACAGAAGCCACATGTGTGGGCATCGTGTGGCCATTCCCTGGAGAATGGCTACTGTGATGATTAAGGATAAAGACCTGGCAGAGGAAGACGGGCAGAAGGAGAAGATAAAAGAAAGGATGCTGGATGACCTTCTAAAGAGTTTCAGATCTCCTCTTCTCCCCCCCCCCCCCTTTTTTTCCTACCAAGGAAAGCCAGGCCTAGACTCTCACCCTAGACTCTCACCCAGGCAGGCCTGCAGCTTCAGCACTCAGCAGCATACTGTGTGTCCTACAGGTAGGCCTGACCTTACAGGCTTGTCCAGATGAATATCAGCTCAGCTCATGTATGGTGCCTAAGCAAGCCAAGTACACCTAATAACTGCAAAGGTCTCTGTTTCAGCGTCCCCCCCCCCCTTGTGTTCAGCTGGACTTCCTTGCTACTCTTAGGTCCAATGCTTAGGTCTTACTTTGGACAACAATGAAGTCTGGGTTTTTCCAGGTATCTTCCAGTGTACTCCTAGAGGAGAGAGAGGGGAGGGGGCTTACAAGGCTCCAGAGGGAGGAAATGACACAAAAAGATGAGTAACAGGATTCTTGGGCACAGGTCACAGTTTTTCACCTGAGGTTCTCAAAGACACTTTCTTGGCTTTCAAAAGAAGCTAGATTCTGGGCCCAATAGAGTTTCATTGATTTCCTGGTCACAGGCAGTGGCTCCCGCCTCACCCAAGACTGTGTGGGTAGGGGCTTTTTCTCCCAGAAGGCTCTCCCAATTCCTCTCCCTCTTCTCTGTGCACCCCTTTCCTCTCAGGAATCTAGTTGGAGGGAAAGGAATTCCCTTGCTGCTCTTTGGAGGGGTGGGATTCCCCCAGCCTGCACCAGCAAAATGGATGGTCTCCGTTCTGGAGGTCAAGGAAACATGTGGGGGTTGGCACGGGAGGGGTGAGGGGTGGCAGGGCAGCCCCCATTCCCCCCAGCTCCTGTCTCGTCACTGTCACCATTCAATCATAGCAGATGGGCTGCAGCTGTGAGCGCCAGCCCGGCACACAGGCTGGTCCGTGCCACTTGGGAGAGAAGGAAAAGAAGGGGAGGGAGGGAGAGAGGGAGGGATGGAGGAGGGAGAGGGGAAGGGGAAGAAGAGGAGGAGGAAAAGGAAGAGGGTAGAGGGAAACAGAGAAGGTTTGGGAAGAGAGGACTCTGGGCTTTGTGCCTCTCTCTTCCCAACAGGAGAGCAGAGGCCAGGGCTGGGCTCACAAACTGGGCAGTGCCAGGCGAGATGGGCATATGCCCTTGATTACTACCAGGACCGCAGGCCAAACCTCCGCAGCCGCAGCGGCCTCATAAATCAGTTTTTAAGTAGCAACCACATGGACATTTCCCAGCTGAGAGGCTTGGCCTCTGTCGGCCCAGCTAGGGCAGCCCTGGTGGAGGGCAGGTGCCAAGCCAGGGCACTGAAGACAGAGGTAGTCATTGAGGCTTAGTGGCAAGTGGTACTGGAGCCTGTTCAGCCACAGCTGGGGGAAGCAAGGTGGGGTGGGGGCGGGGGGGTGGTCCTGCCAATAGGGAGCAGGTAAGAAAGTAGCTGGCTTTGGGTCCTGGGTTTCCTACTGGGGCTCTCAGAAGAGGAGGGAGGGAGCACTCAGTAAGAAGAGTGTATCTGGTCTTGGTGGGTGCTGGGCAGCACAACTATCTCAAAGATTCTCACCAGTGGACTGCTCAGGGCAGGAAGGTGTCCCTGTGGTTTCCAGTCCCAGGCCCAGGATAGATCAAGCACCCCAATAAAGTTGTTTGAGCAGATAAATAATTGAGTGTATGGCATGTGAGAGGCCAGTTATGTAGACTTGCGTGTTTACAGAAGTGGGAAGCTTAACATCTGAGTTTGTGATGACTGGGAAGTGGGGGGGGGGACTATGGGTACCAGGGGCCAGAGAACCTCTTCCAGCACTTTTTACTCTCTTCAAAACATCCCTTTCAGGATTTCTGCCCCATACAGCCCTCTCTTGAACCTTATTCTCTACCCTCCCCCCAATTTGAGGGCCCATCAGAAGGGCAGCAGTTTGTGCAGAACCCCACCCCCCCACCCCGTCTCAAACTTGGCATCCTGCCCCCTAGTCTCCACAGGCCTGCTTTGGTGGTCTGGGGTGGGCTGAAGTGAGGGTTCCTCCCTGGCACAAATGGCTACAGAGCGGGTGAGGCGAGGGTGCCCAGCCTTCTTGAGCGCGGCGTCTCCTCCTTGGGTGAACAGATGTCTTGGAATTTTAGATGTGCTCTCGGCCCCTCCTCGCAATACCCCACCCCCAGCTGGCACCGGCTGTGACAGTGGCGCTCTCTTCTCCCCTCCCCCCATCCCACAGCAGAACCAGTTGATGGATCTCGGAGCACAGCCTGCTCTCGAGGCCAGCAAGGTGGTGGCACAGAGAACCTGCTCGCCTCACCTCAGCTTCCTACCTCCTCCCCTCGTCCTCTTTCTTCCGTCTCCTTAGCTCCACCTCTCCACGGTTTCTGCCCCTCTTCGGCTCTGCCCCACTCCACAGCCCAGCCAAACAGCCACATCTACGCAGAACCTCTGCCCAGACCCTCACACTTTGCGAGAGAAACTCCTCCTGGCAACTTTGGCGGAATTCTTCCCTCTAGAGACCCTTTTTCCTGCATTCCATGAGCCCCTTCCCCAACAACTGGCCGCCTGCCCTTAGTAGAAACCCAGAGTTAATCCAGAAAGTGAGGAGGGCAGGATGGGAGAAGGGATCAAGTTCTAAAAGCAGAGGAGAAGGGGTCACCAGGCTGAGACACCCAAATTTTCAAATTACTGCTAATTAATAAATAATCCAATTCCGTGGACCCCTAACTCAGGGAAGGGGGCGAGACCCGCAGCGGGCAAGAGGGGGTCTTGGCAGAGCTTGACAGCCCGGGTGGTGCCAGGCTTCCTCCCCCTCCCCCACCCGCCAGCATTCCGAGGTAACAGGCATTTGTTACCCAGTTCGTGCCAGGAGCGATTGGCAGGTTCGAGTAGGCAGAGTCATTCGGCACACAGATGTCCTGCCTTCACTTTTTTGATAGGAATTCTGTCAGCTCCGAATCTGAAAGAGACAAGCAGACAGCTACACAGACAGAGTCACAGACAGACAGACACACAGACAGCAATTGTCTAGAGGACACAGAATTCTGCACATATGTACTTGCCCTGCATATATTTAACTTGCCCTGAAAACATTTTTTTTTTAGGACAAAAAATGGCTCCCACTGGCTTTAGGGGACATTTTCAGAATCCTTCTGAGTGGCCCCATCTCTTCTCCTGCTGTTGTCTGCTTCTGCCAAACCTTCTCCAAGAGCCCCGTGGGCTCTAAAATATCATGCCACTGCTTCAAAGTCGGGTACAGAACTGCCAAAGTCTAGACCAACTTCCCCTGGCACAGGACTCTTTTGGAATTCTAGAGATTCGGCAACCTCACAAACATCACCCAGGTGCAGGGTCCAGCCATCCTAAAATCTGTGAAATTGAAAATTTAGGAACTTCCACAAGTGGAAAATCACCCAGGATACCCGATTGCATTCCCTTCTCCATCAGCAGTGAAGAAATGGGCGCTGCCCAGGCGTTATCCCTGAGCAGATGACCCCCCAATACCTGATCTGAAGACCTGATGCCTCCAAGACCTTTAGCTTGAAGACTAGCCAAGCACAACAGCACAGAGGAAAGTTGTGTTGCTCACCAGGCCAGACAAAGCTCCTGATCCCAGGAGCCTGAGCTGGCTCTCCTGCCCCTTTGGGGACAAGCGGGTGGTCACTGGGTTTCTGTGTTTATCTGGGAATGGAGGCCAGTACAGGGGACAGGGGTTAGATTCTCTTAGAGCCACTAGAGGAAAAGATGGGTAAAAGGGCAAAGAAAAATCAAAAGTCAGAGGACTAGGGCACAGAGGGGTCTGAGGTGTGGTTTGTTATGTTGTGGTTTTAATCTTTCTTTTAAAAAAAAAAGAAAGAAAGAAAAAGCCCCCCATCCCGTGTCATCATTTTTATGGGATCTGCAATTCTGGCAAAAATCTGTCTTTAATTTAGCTGTCCATATAAAAATCCTCACTGTATAATAATGAACAGATGCCATGGAATTTAAGCTGGAGCCTCGGCTCCTCCCCGCCTCCCCCCCCCCGCGCCTGGCACTGGGCACCGGGCACCGGCTGAGTGGCACAGACTGGCACAGACATGCGAGTGAAGGGTGGGCAGGGGGCGACCTGGGCTCGGCGCCAGGGCTCTGGGGTGGTGAGGTGCATCAAGCTCAGGGCTTGGGCAGGCAGGAGCTGCTTCTTCTTCTTCTTTTTTTTTTTTTTTTTTTTCTCCCCCAAAGGAAAAGCGGCTGAAGAATTTTTCTGTCATTTTCTACAAAATGATCAGTAGTTAAGAATTTGGGTTTGGTTTAGCTTAGGGGCTTTGTGGTTCTTCTAGGGGGTGAGCGTGCCTCTGAGTGTGTGTGTGTCTGTGTATTTTAAAGTACCGCTCAGTCTTCAATATAAAAGCAAATATTTCAGATATTTTAACTGAGTTGTTTTTGACTCTCCCCCATTGTAGCGCCCAAGCCTCGTCCTGGGGACCCAGTTCGCAGCAAGCGGGATCATCTCCGCGTCGGGCCGGCGGCAGCCTCTGCTGAATTGCTGGTGCCGGCGCCTCCAGGGGCTTCCCGATGGCTGGAGCAGAGGCTGGACTGCCTTACAGCTGGGCAGGAGGGAGGCCCCATGTGACATCTGACAGGGAAGTGGGTGAGACCAAGGAGAGAGAGAATGCTCCACCTGACCTCACCCCAAATTTCACTCTGTTCTCAAAAGAGCAGAAAAACAAGTCCAATTGGATATCGGGTCCTCTCCTGCCTCTGCCGGCACCCACCTGGGTTTTGAGGGGTTGTTTCTGAGCCCCCTACCCCCACCACTAGCTTTTAATGCGACTCTGGCGAGAACAGATGTCCCAAGCCGGGCGGACTGCCCAGACCCCGCCCAGCTGTGCCCTTGGCAAAGTCTTGGCTGAGGATCGGAACTGGCATGCGGGTCCCCAAAGGGCTGTGGACTCTTGCGGCCCCAGAGGAACCTGACCTCTCAGCCTTGGCCTCCTGGCCAGCTCAGCCTGAGGTGGGATGCAGGAAAAGCCCCAGAAAAACCTGCTCCTAATTCAATTAATTCCAAAAAGAGAAACGGAACGAGATACAAAGGTTGGAATTACAGAAAACCGGGAGCTCACACCGCTGGTGTAGAACTGAACTCCCCGCACCCCCAGTGTACCTTGGAGAGACTGGAGAGAGCAGAACTGGCAGTCGGCCACAGCTGGATAGTGTGCCCCATCTCCCTTGGCGGCCACAGCTGGATAGTGTGCCCCATCTCCCTTGGCACGGTTAGTGCTTAAAGGGTACCCACTCTCCTTCCTTCAACACCGGCTAGCTTTCTCTCTTCCGCTCTTGTTCCTAGCTTCCTATGAGAGTAGGAAAGACCAACCCGGACATCTCCCTGCCAGGTATGCGGTGCTCTCCCCAAGGCAAGCCCTGCCCACCCCTGGCCTTCTCCAGGCCGGCTGAGTGGACGCTTATACTCTGAAACCAGTGTTTTCCGATAAAGTTTCAATAACAAGACAGCCTTCCCAAGGCTGCAGCACCACACATCTAAGTCTGCTCACCTAAGAAAAAAAAATTGTGGGACATTTTTGAAGGCTTGGGCGAACACACACACACACACACACACACACACACACACACACCAAGACTCAGAACCACGGTGGAGTTTCTAGGTTTCTCAGAGTCCAGGTGTCACCTTCATTTTAGGCCAGTGACCAATACCTGGTTACCAAAGCTTAGAAGGAAAACAAAACAAAATAGTGAGTGTCTTGGGCTGGAGTCTGGGAGCCTTCCTGCTTTCTGTCTCCACCCACCCACTCCCTGTAAACAAGAAGCTTTCCCCTTGAAATTGCCCTCCCAGGTCAGGAGCCCTGGGCAGCAGCCCTTGGCCCTCTGTTGTCCTGTGGTAGGAGCTTGGACCAGGCATGTCTTATTCCCTCACGCACCCCTTCTACCTTGAAAACTAATCTGTGGAATCTAGAGTTTACTTTGTCCTGCAGTCTCCAGAAATCCATGGAAACTTCTAGGAGCAACTGGGTTCCTGTTACAGGTTTCTGGAAGAGGAGGACAGTCAGAGTTGGGCAAAAGAGAATGAAATCTAAGACCCTTGTCTGGGTGACTAAGAACGTATGGAGGGAAAACAAGCTGGTACAACCCCCTACCCCCCACCCCCGTGGGGTGTCTAGAGTGAAGGATTTCCCTGTTGCTGGTCCACTAGAACTCAGTTTTTTGTTTTTGTTTTTGTTTTGCCTCCTCCAGTAGTTCATCCAGTTAGCACTATAGGTGACAAGATCATAGCTGGAGTTTCACTAATGGACTGTGAATGTCCAGGCAGTGGTTGGGATGGTATTAAATGACAAGGGGAGACGAAATTACAACATCCTTCCCTTATCCTGCCAGATAAGCAACCGGGTATCTCTGTTTCTCCGCTATTTTCAAATGCTAGGAATGGGACTGGGGGGGGGGCTGGAAAAATCAAGGAGAAAACACTTTCCAGACTGAACCTGCCTCCAGACATTGAGTCGGGCAGCCCTGGGGGGGGGTTGATCTGAACAGGGCATAGATTGCTTGGAGAGCCTGCTGCTTAGGCTAGTGGAAAGAAAGGAATCTTCTTTGCACTTTCT
Source organism: Mus minutoides (assembly GCA_902729485.2). Lineage (NCBI taxonomy): Eukaryota > Metazoa > Chordata > Mammalia > Rodentia > Muridae > Mus > Mus minutoides. Next base: position 834,077 of record LR749954.1, on the reverse strand, counting down.
GCCTCTGTCCAGCACCCTGCCCGGAGCCATGACAGCACCCTCTCCCCTCTCCCCCCTCTCCTCCTCCTCCTCCTCCCACTTCTGTTCATGAAGCTTCTTAGGATGTGTGTTCAGGCAAGCCAAGCGAGAGAAAGAGATCTGTGAGGGGGCAGGGGGCGTCTGGGGCCGAGTGTCCGTGCATATCTTCCTCTCCTGCTCATCTTACCATCTCATCAGGGCAGTTAAGTGTGGTGTTGGAGAGGAGGGCGGTGGCGGGAGGCTAGAGTCAGCCAGAGTGCAGGGAGTATGTGGGAAGGTCAGGGATTGGAGTTGGGCTGCTGGCAGGATTCATTAGAAGCAAGGGCTCCAGTGTCCCTGCCCCTAAAAGGGTCCTTGAGTCCCCACATGGCCTGACCTATAGATGCCATAGCCCAAGAGTCACTACCTTTCCAAGAAGCTGTAATCTGGCTTCAGAACAGAGCAGAACAGTGTGCGGTAACTGAAAGAGCTATGTAGGAGAGTCTGTGATCTAGCCAGGGAGCCACGTGGAGGGGTCCTTTAACATCCGGCCCCAAGCCACCTGGAACCTGCCCAGCTTGGAGTTCAGAGCAAGTTCTGGGAAACCAGCTGAGTGGGAGAGAAGCCCAATTATTAACCTTGTTTCCAGGGCAAAATAAGAACCATATCTTGGGACGATGCCCAATTCCTTTTCTTCCAAGTGCCCCTGCCAGGCCCTGCCCAGCACCAGGAGCAGACCAGTTCCTTGGGTTAGGGTCAGAATGTGCATCTTGCAAGCTTCTCAACTCCCCCCACGGAAGTGGAGGATAGAGAAGATGCACCAAAATCCCTCTCTCAAGAATAAAACTCATTCAGAGATCTGTTAGATCTCATTAGCCACCCACGGGGAAGAATCCCAATGACAAAGGGCTCACTCTCACTCTGGAGAGGTGGTTCTGAGAGAAGCCCAGAGAACACGGCAAACATTTTAAAAGGCTTAACAATGAAGGTCTCCTAGGAAGTCTGGCTGCAGGAGAATTCCATGGGCTCTGCTCCCCAGTCCCAGGCGGTAGTCTCCCCTCGGCAGCCAGAAGGAAAAATGTTAAATACGTGTCAGCACCGAGGAGTGGACAGCTCCCGGAGTCCCTCAGCCTGCAACTGCATAGAGGCCACAAGGGGTTGTTTTTAGGTGTGGGAGCTCAGGGGAGCCGCTGGGCTCAGTTGCTGCTCGTCTGCCTCCCTTTTGGCATCCAGACTCCCTCCTTTCTCTTCCCTGCTTCTGTTAGGAAGATCTCATTTTGGGTCATGGACCTAAGAGCCATTAGCATATCTGACCTCAACACTGAACAATATTACATTCACCCTCACTTCAGTCCTAAAACGATCTTGTTTTGAGGAGGGTGAAGGCACCAAGAGAAGCTTCTTCGGGGTGTGTGTGTGGAAGTCCTAGGTCTTCTCGGGTTCTAGGATGCGAGTTATTAGGACCCAGAGTCCCTTTCAAATTTTTCAGAGCTCTGATGAGCACTGGGGTCTAAGGAGGAAAGAGGCGTCTTTTCAGGAAAGCCTTTGGCCAAGCTGTCTCTGCCTCTAGGGGTTATGGGGAACAAAATGGTGATGTCCAAGTAAAAGTGGTCTTCCTGAGTGCTTTCCATCAAGGTCCCCCCTTTTCTAGAACTGCAGCAGAAAAAGAGACTGTGCAGGTATTAATCAGTGTTGCCCCCTTTTGCTCATGTCCTTAACCAGGGGCCCCCTTCAGATTCAGCATCCCACATCCCCCAAATGTCAAGAGTTCATTCCTTTGAGCCCACTGAAACAGAAGTTTAAGATATAAAGGAGATTTTTCCCATTAATATTTTATCCTCATGATCTCTCTCTCTCTCTTTTCAACTCAAGAATATCCATGTCTGCCCCCCAAAGGTTCTCTCTAATTTCCACTCCTCTGGCTTTTGTAACAGTAAGTAAAGGGTTGTAAAATGGCAGGAGGGTCCCGCTTTGATAACTGTTCATTGATGGAAAGATGTTTTGTTTTCAGAGAAGATCCTTAGGTGTTTGGGGGAGCTGGATGGATGCAAGAAGAACACAGGGGTGCTTTGTGCTGGGTGCCTATGTAAATCTGGGTGGGGCCTAGGAGGGGGTGCGAGTGTGACTGTTCATGAGCCCACTGTGGTGAGAGAGAGAGAGAGAGAGAGAGAGAGAGAGAGAGAGAGAGAGTGTGTGTGTGTGTGTGTGTGTGTGTGTAGGTCTTTCAGTGTGGAAACCCCACCCAGGAAAGCCCTCAGTTATTTTCTTAAGCTTCTGAGCAGTCATTCACTCGACATAGCCTCAATCACTCCCAGCCCCAGATCAGTCCTTGCCCCCACCCATAAAAGGAGGCCACTGTGAAAAAGCGGGTCTGCTTTGCATCTCATTTACATAAATATTTATTAATCGTCATTAAACTCAACAGAAACACGCAATGCACTTCGGGTGTCCGACAGAGTTTCATCTTCGCTACAAGAGGAAGGTAAAATTGCGTGTGTGGGGGTGTGTCGCCTGTGGGTTTGCGGGTTGGTTTTTTTTTTTTTGCATCGTGTGTTTGGGTGCCTGGTTCCCTGCCTCCGGTGGGGGGAGCTTCACCTGTTGCCTCTTGCGGGGGAACCTCCAGAGGAGCCCTCAGTTCTCCCAGCTCACTGGATGACAAAAGTCAGGAGGAGCCTAGAACCGAAACACAATAACAAAACAAAAAACAAAAGCAACAACAACCCCCCCAAAACATACAAACAAACAAAAAAACCAAAACAACCCTCTCCAGCCACCAGGAATCACCAGAAGCTTGGCGCCCACGGAGGCACAGTCTGGGCAAGGGTAAGGCTGTTTCCAGGTCTGGGCTCCTCCACCTTACCCCAAGAGGGGACGGACCAGAGTGCCTATAGAGAGGAGGAGGTACCAGTAGACAGCTCCTTCTGTCCCCAGACGCCCGCGTCATGCGGGCCTGCGTGTGCGTGCGGTGTGGTGTGTGTGTGCGCGTGTGTGCGCGTGTGTGCGTGCGTGTGTGTGTGTGTGTGTATGTGTGTGTGTGTGTGGTGTCTCTCATGCAAACCCTCCCTCCCCAAACCGACCCCCCCCTAACAGTTTGCCATTCCATACAAATTTGGAAACAGGTTTTTAGAAAACAGTATGACGCACAACGGGGCAGGGCGGGAGGAGGGCAGTGGCACTGGGGTTCCAAATCTCCGAGTCATTGATTGTAAGAAAATGGGGGGGAGGGGCGGCGCGGGCCCCCACTTCACCAAAGTGCACAGATCCGCGCGTGGGCGGGGCAGCCAGCAGACCCGAGGAGCACCCGAGTCGGGCTGCTAGGCTCAGTCAGAACCTCCTTGCATAGATATTTGTGTCTTTTTAAAAATTATTATTGGTAGTATTTTTTATTATTATTATTTGCCTTTTATTGCTTCTAAAAGTTCTTAATGCGTTTTCTCTCCGATCCGGACTCTGAGTTCGGCCTCCGTTGCCTCTCAGCTTTTTTTTTCCTTTTTCTTTCTTTCTTTCTTTTTTTTTTTTCCTTTTGTATGTTTGTTTGTTTGTTTTAAAGGGAAAAGGAAAAATGGTTCTAGTTACAAATTGGCTTGGCCTCTCTCTTTCCTCTCAATCCACATCCCCTCCCACCAAAATAAAAATTTAAAAACGCGGAGATTCGTGTTAGGGTGAAGGCGTTTGGGCTCCCTGGCTTTGGCCTCTTCGAGAAGGAAGAGATACCAACTCTTTTCGGCCTGGGCCGCTCTGTGTCTGTTTTGTTTTTGTTTTTTAAAGTAACTATAAGTGGGGGAGACACTATCCCGAGACTCAGCAGCCCCTTACCAACTGCCTCTGGTCTGTTGGGAGGTGGGGAGAGAAAACCCAAGTTTGGGAATGTGGAGGAAGTCTCCTGGGAGGGCCTGGCGGGAGGTCCCCAGAGATGCTCTCCAAGAGAGAAGGGAGGAGGAAGCCCGCTGGGGAGAGAGAGAGAAGGCGAGTCCCCAGAGGCAAGCGAGGCCCCTGGGACGGGCCACCCACAGGTAAGAGAGCACACCGCTCTGGAGAGCTGCAAAACCGGCGGCCCGCGCCCCGAGCGCCGGCGCTGGAGTCGGTGGGAGCCCCTGAGCTCGTGGGGCTGTGGCTAGGGGGCCGGACAAAGGCAAAGAAAAAGAAAGGGGTCGGCGCGAGGTCTCAGTTATGGAAAAATGCGTTGAGCTCCTCGTACATGGGGCCCCGATCGTGGTGAAGGTGCATATCGTAAGACAAGAGATTCTCGGAGTGGACGCCCCCGCGCACGGCCGACGAGCCGAAGACCAGCCCGTGGCCCGTGGGCCGCGAGCCGGGCAGCGCCGAGTAGTGCATAGAGTAGTGGTAGCTCTTCTCGTGATCCGGGGACGAGTCCTGCTTGAGTGAGAAATTGCCGTTGAGACAGAGCGGGGGGCTGAGTGGACCCTCGTACTCGGAGCTGTTGTAGTCCGGGCTGGCGCCGCCGCCACCCGCCGCCGCGTACAGCGTCTCGTAGGCGGCGCAGTAGCCGTGGGTCCGCAGGGCGTGCGCCGCGCCTCCGCCCAGGCCGCCGGCCGCCTGGCACTGTGCGCCTGCCAGGCGGGAGCACGGGTACGGGTATGGATGCATGGCGAACGGGCCACCCGAGCCGTGAAAGCGGCCGGCGCCATCCGCGCCCTGCTCCGTGAGGAAGTTACGAGAGTTGAGCTGCAGGCAGCCGGCCACCAGATTCGTGGTGGGCTGCGACAGCCCCTTGCACAGAGTCTGCACGTAGGACACCAGATCCGGCCGCTTCCCGGAGCGCAAGATCTCCGAGAGAGCCCAGATGTAGTTCTTGGCCAGGCGCAGCGTCTCGATCTTGGACAGCTTCTGCGTCTTGGAGTAGCAGGGCACCACCTTGCGCAGGTTGTCCAGCGCCGCGTTCAGGTCGTGCATGCGGTTGCGCTCCCGCGCGTTTGCCTTCTGTCGCCGCAGCTTGGAGCGCTCCAGGCGCGCCTTGGTCATCTTGCGTTTCTTCGGCCCGCGCTTCTTGGGCCGCTCGCCTTCCGCCTCGTCCAGTCCTTCCTCCTCCTCCTCTTCCTCCTCCTCCTCTCCGCCCAGCTCTCCTTCCTCCTTGACCTCGGCCAACGTGGGTTCAGGGACCTCTTCTCCTCCACGAAGAGACACTGGCTTGGCCGCCCGGGCGGGTCCTGGAGCCCCCGACCCGGGAGCAGGAGGAGGCTGCGGCGGCGCGTCGCCCTTGTCGCTCCTCGGCTCGTCGTCGTCGCCGTCGCCCCAGCTGGCGAACTTGGGCACGTCCGAGAGGAGGCCGGGCTCGCTGAACAGGCGGGTCAGCATGGTGCCTGAGGGCGCCCCGGGGGCGGGGAGACAGACAGCACAGGGTGAGGGGCGCGCCGGGGTCACCACGGCCCCCCAACCCGCCTCCATCCCCCAAGTCTCCGTGCACGCTCCAGCTCAGGGGCCCCCCCGATGCCCACTACGTCCCGCTGCCCCGCCCAGAGCCGGCCCAGCCCTGCCCGGCTGCCAGTGGGGGACCGCGGCCCAGGTCCTCGCCCGAGATCCGGGCTCCCGCTCCGCCCCTGGCCCGGAAGGAAGCTGCTCTCGGCCGGTGTCGGGGTCCCAGAGAGCGTGGCCGGGTGGGGGGAGGGTTAAGGGACCAGGCCCATCTTCCCGGGGAGGCGGTGCTCTTGCCCGAAAGCCAGCTCTCTCCCGGTGATGGAGAGAAGCTGGGCGGCCGCCGTGGGGACGCTGCCCCGGTTCCTCCTCTCCACGGTCCCGGCCCCTCGGCCTGGCTCCCCAAGCCCTCCGGTGCCTCTCACCCCCAAGCTCCCTAATCCAATTTGCAAGTTGGCCGCGCGCCGCCCCCGGCCCGGCCCCCACCCCCGCAGCCCCAATTCCAGACACCGGAGCACCGTCTCCTCTCTAGCTGCTGCGTACGGGTCTCCCGGAGCCGGCTCCGGGTGGCGGGGACTGAAGAAGCCGGGAGTGGGGAGGAGACCCAAAAGCTAACCCTGTTCGTCTCCCTTGCGGTCAGGGACCCTCTTCCCCTCTTCAAACTCCCTCCCTCCCATACGTCTCTACAGATCTCGTTGTATTTTGAGATCCATGGGGAAAAATCCAAATTTATTTGTTTGCTTATCTTTTTTGGTGGTGGGGAAAGGTCGCAGGTTCCTTCGGGACAGTCATGGGGGGGGGTCCCCATCTTCATGAGTGCCTCATGACCCTTTCCCCTCAGCCCATCCTAGGCATACCATCTCCTTCCCAAGCCCCTTAAGCTGAGGCCCCAATGGGAAAGAGAACACGGGGCGCCCCCGCTGCCCATCCCGTAAGGGGGTAGGGTCCCAGGAATAGGAGAACTGGAGGGACTTCCATGTCCGAAGCAGCTCCCCCCCCCCCATAGCAGGTCAGATCTAGCTCCCTCTCGGACAACTTACCTCAGAGAGGAGTCAAGGGGAGAGGGGAGGGGAGGGGGGAGGGGGCAAGAGAGAGAGGGGGGAGAAGAGGAATCTTCTCGCTTATTTCATTGTTCCCCCATCTTCAGGGAGCGGGGGCAGCGGTTCCTCAAGGCGGCGGGCGCCGGCGTCTTCAGAGCGCCATGCGAGCCGCGGAGCGAGTGTGGCATCTCTACCAGGCGGGGTACCAGCCTCTATGCCAGGCCATATGGGCTTGGCACGTCACGGGCAGCAGCTATCACATGAGAGACGGTGATTGGCATGCGTCTGCATTGGGGGAGAGCCGGCTCCCCCGGGACCCGCCGCCATCTGTCACTCTCTACTCCAAAAAAAAAAAAAAAAAATTAAATAAATAAAGGAAATAAATAAATATCTCTGCCGCCCTCCCCTCCCCGCCCAACGCAGGAAAAGCAGAGATTGAGAGGGAGGTGGGAGGGTTTGCCCCCCTCAGATATAGAACCCCCACATGGGAACAATGGGGTGGCAAGTCTGGGAATTGGCGGTTTGTGGTGCCAGGCCAATTCAGGGCTCTCTCCAGGGTCTTGATCTGTCCATTTCCCTGTCTCCAGGTCCCTAAGGTGGGTCAGGACCAGACCCTGGGGTGTGGAGAAGGGACCTCAGTGCTTACTGCCACTCCCCAAGAGAGTCCCCTCCACCACAAAGGGACAGCTGAGGCTCCTTCCAGGGTGGGTGTGGGGGGCATCCCTGGCCCAAGCCCCATAGGTAGATGCTGGCACCACGCCATTCCTCATCCCTGTCTGCCCCTCCCCCACCCACCCTCACGCACACACAACATATGTGGCTGAACAAAATTCAAACCAAGGGAAAGACAGAGAAAGGGAAAGATTTGCCTGCCTGGGTGTCTGTGCCTCTGCATGGGCGTGTAGTGTGTGTTTGTGTGTGTGTGTGTGTGTGTGTGTCTGTGGGGACATGTGTGTCTATCTGTGGAGTCATCACATAGGAGATGTTTCCTTGGGTGTCAAGGGCAAATGTATGGTGGGGTGGGGAGGGATTTGGAGATGAGCTATGTGTCCCTTATCTGGGTTAAGGTGGGCACAGATCTGGATTCCTAACTCAGAAGCCCTCCTCCTTCTTGAGTCACTGAGGTCTTACCATCCCTGATCCTTGCCAGGTAGGCCATCCACCAGTGCCTCTCTCTTGGCCTTGTGATTTGGTTAGCTGAAGAAAAGGGTATGACTGGTTGCAGGCCGCTTAGAGTTCCTAGATGAGACCCAGCATTCTCCCTCTCCGCAGAAAATACTAAAAACTGCAGAGGTTGACCCCAGCAGTCACAGGAGAGGTCAGGGGGGAGAAGACCAGACAGGTGTCTTGCTGAGGGAGGTAGGAAAGGGATGCTTTATTTTACAGTTCCCCTCTCAAGGTTCCTATCCTGCCAGACACAGATGCAAAGGATACAGGTTAAAGGGGGGGGGCTTTCCACACACCCACCTTCCCACCTGGTGGTTCCTCACTTGGTGATGCAGAAAATGGAAACACACCCCCTACTCAGAGATAACTTGTGTGAGAGACAAGTATTTGCAGCCAGGTGTAGAGACCCTTGCCCACACTTGACTCAGACAGGTGCTGTCTTCAGGCCCAGATTTCTTGTCTCTCCCTTGACCTATCTGTGCACACCCAACCTTGGCTCACACATTCAGATACCAGCCAGCCACAGAGCAAGCATAGAACCGCACAGAGAAAAGGAAGGACCGCACCAAGTCCCTCAATCCAAGTGGATGTCCTCTGGTCTTACCTGGATAAGCCATCTCAAGGGAGTCTTGGGCTGATAAGACAAGAATTTGATGTTCACACTGAACAAGGTGCTCCACAGAGACCAATGCTGGCTTGAAAGGCCTTGAGAATGTTGGTATGAAGCTTGGACGCTTGGAGGCCAGGGGCTGAAAGAAGGTCCAAGACCAGGCACTTTCTCTTTCTTCCACAGAGGCAGTGCAGGGAAATCGATATAGCTAGGTACTGAGGGTGGGGGTGGGGGTGGGGGGTGGGGAGAGCAAGCTGAGACTAGAACCCCATTCACCAACACCAACCCAGTTCCCTTGGTGGTCACCAAGGACAAGAAATCCTTCATAGGCTCTGCAACTAGGAAGTTGGACCCCATCTAAGTCACATAGCCTGACACTGTGGATGGACTCTTGGCAGAGGCAAAAGCAAAACTGTGGGCACTACCTGGTTGGGGGATGGCTTGCCAGAACACTTCCAGTTTGGGGTATAATTTCAAGGGCTTTCCTGACTCTGTCTCCTCTAACCCCTTGGCTGTGAGGTGTTTTGGACACACACACACACACACACACACACACACACACACACACACACAGACACAGACACACACACATACTTACTCACTCACACACACACTTACTCACTCACACATGTGTGATATGAGTTTCTGATTCTTGGTCAACTCTGTTCACCTGGTTTTCATCTTGTTTTGTTTTTGAAATGGGGTCTCACTAGATATTCTTGGCTATCTTGGAAATCACTATGTAGACCAGGCTGGCCCCTGAACTCACTTTTGCTTTCAGAATGCTGGGATTAAAGGTGTACACCACCACATTGTAAAAGAAAATGCTGAATTCTAGACTGGGGATTAGCTCCAAGGTAGGGTGCTTGCCTCAAGAGCTCAAAGCCCTGGGTTTGAATCCCAACACAAACAAAGGAATTTTGAGATAGTCTTCTCAGCCTTGGTTTCCCTATCTATAAGTGGTAGTCTGCTTGCTTTATAGGGCTGCTTGCTGGTTGACACTAAGTAGGGTGATAGGTTAATGAGCTTAGCATAGGGCCAATAATAAAATACTCTCCCAATAAATACCAGCTTTTATTTATTTTAAAGATTTGTTTGTTGGTTTGTTTAATGTATGAGTGCTCTATTTGCATGTGCACCTACATGCCAGAGGGGGCATCAGAACCCAGGATAGATGGTTGGGAGTCACTATCTGGTTGCTGAAAATTGAACTCAGGACCTCTGGAAGAACAGCCATCTCTCCAGTCCAACATGTTTTATTATTATTAAGACACCGTGCAGGACAGTGGTGGCCCACACTTTTAGTCCCAGCACTCAGGAAGGCAGAGGCAGGAAGATCTCTGTGAATTTGAAGATAGCCTGGTCTACAAAGTGAGTTCCAGGATAGTCCGGGCTACACAAGAGAAACCTTCTCTGGAAAACAAAACAAAACAAAACAAAACAAAACAAAACAAAAAGGACACTTTGTATCTTGCTTTATAATATTAATCTCTTGCATATAGCTCGTCTCCAATTAGAATGTTTTGTCTACAAAGAATCCAAATTTTTGTTAAATTAGTGGGTGAATGTATGAATAAATAAGTGGATGAATGCTTCTTTGACAGAGAAAGATAGCCTCTGCCTCCTCCCCATACCAAAAATTAGGTTAAGTCCACTGGGGTCTGATGGGGTCCTCTGGGTGTGAGGCAGAACCTTGTCAGGGAGCGGGAATGCGCTGTAGGGCCACCTATCCCTCTATCCCTTGTCTCTCATGTCTATTTTCTAGATTTAAGAAGCCTCCTTAAGTTCCTATAGGGAAAGGCTTGAAGTAGGGGCTGGGTGGTCAGGCCTGGGGTACAGAGAACTTGATCCCTCTGGGCCTGTCTCCTGACCCTTCTTTTCTTCCTTCAGAAAAATGGAACAAGTTTTTCTCACTCGACACATTTCGACTTTTTTTTTTTTTTTTAGAAGATACAATAAAAACCAGGGGGAAACTGGAACAGAGGGAGGTGTGGGACGGGCCTGCCTCAGACATGAGCTCGAAAGAGGTACAACACGTGTGTCCACATACACACAAGCAGGCATTAACACGCCGGGACATGCACGCTCCTCTCTGTACTCAGAGATGCAGTGACGGAGAGAGAGAAAGAGCCAGAAATGGAAGGAAGGAGACGAAAGGAGAAGGACACCCAGAGATGCCATCTGTTCCTCCCCGTGGCATTGGGGGAAGGGAGTTGGTGAGGGGCCTGGTCCCCTCCAGGTCTCTCAGAGGCAAAGGAGAATGGCGGGCACTTCAGCCAGGCCTGGAAGACTTCCATTTCTGCTGCCCACACCTCAGGGTGGGAGCCAGGAGCTGGCCCCCCCCCCAGGAGGTTCCCATGGAGACATAGCCCCATCCCAAGGGAGGCCACAGTCTGGGCACCTAAAATGGCTGCCTCAGAGGGGCAGCGGCCATTTTGTTTCATCTGGGGCCTGAGGTGCAGGGGTGAGAGGGCTGAGGTAAGTAAGCATGGGGGAGGAGAGAGGGCAGAGGGTGGCGATGAGGAGACAGGCCATTCCTGAACAGACTAGGAGAATCTTTCTCAGGGGACAGGAAGAATGTTCTAGAAATCTGCTCTTTCTACACTCCTTGTTATCCCCCAAATAAATCATCCCTACAGGAATCTGTAAATGCTCCCCTCCATTCTCACCCTCCGAAGGACAGCTAGCCAGCCACCCCAGGTCCTCAAGTGACTGGTAGGTGGCCCTGTGAGGAGAGAGATTTGCTCTCCCATCACAACAGACCTAGGGAGCAGGTGGGTCAGACCCAGGTGCCAAGCCCCTGGCTGCTGCTGCCAGCCATGCACCTCCTGGGGCCTCCCTGGCTGGGCGGACAGGTGAGGAGAGGCTGGCCTCCTCCTCCTCCTCCTCCGGTGTGGGGGAAGGGCAGGAGTGGAGACCCTGAGCTTCTGGCAGGCGTCGTTGGGGGGGGGGGGAGGAGGAGGCAGGAGGGGCCGATGGCACTGCCCAGAGGGGCGCCTGCTCCAGCAGTTCGGATGCTCTGATGCACCGAGCCTGAGAGCACCTGCCACCTTCCCTCTCCCCAGCCCCCTGCCCCACCTCAAGCGCAAAGGACGCTGGGGGGAGGGGGACCTGCCGCTTCCTCCTGGCTCCAGGGTGGGCACCTGCCCCGCTGCCCCCTCCCCCGCCCGCCGCAGTGTGCCGGGGAGCGGCGGGCACGCCAGATGGCGTGGCTGAGAATGCGGCGACGTTGCCGGGAGGTGAGGGCTGGCACGGGTGATATGCGGCTGCGTGCCTCGTGGTGCCACTGTGGAGGGGGGGGGGAGGCTGGGGAGGTGTCGTCCCCTCCTCCGGTGGACCCCCTGTCCTGAGCCCCAGCTCACTGTCCGGTTCTCCTGCACTTTCCCCGGGCCGCGCCCTAGGCTGGGCTTCAGTCCCACCCAGCACTGGGAGGGCCTAGCAGGAGCTGAGTGAGTGTCGCGCATCAGACCGCAGCTGCCCTCGCGACCACACAAATGACAGGTGGAAGAGGGACTAAGTCCTCCAGCCAAGCCAGTCGCCTCAGGCTGTACCCTTGCTCTAAAAGTGCGGTGACCTTTGCCCCTATAACCTTTGACCGCTGCACCCTGCTTTTGTGGGGAGAGCTCTTTTCCCACACGGGTTCTGGTCTCCCAGTACTCAAATTCTTCTTTCTCACCAAGAGGCTCGCCAGACACCTCCTCCTGGGAGCCCTCTCCTTCTTCCCTCAGGGCTGCCCTCCTGTTGGAAGGCTCCCCTCTCTGGCTTGTCTTCTGTTTTGTCTCAACCGTCATTTGTGATGTCTTTAGTCTGGAGCGCTCACATCACCCATACTACTTGGCTGTAGAGAGACAAGGGGCCAGCGGAGCCATTCGGAGTCTCCTGGGGCAGGCAAACCAGAGTGGCTGCCATGCTCAGTGGTCTCCTTGTATAAATATCAATCTGGGATACTCGGGGGTGTTTTTCACTTGGTAGAAAGTTTGTCAAGTTCCTGGGTCTGATCTCCAGCATCCAAGAGGTGGAAGATCAGAAGTTGAAGGGCGGTGTCTGCTAAATAGAGTCCAGGCAGAACTGGGGTAATGGGAACTGCTTTGAAAACAAAGCAAAACCAACCAACCACTCATTTGTTAGATAGACTTGGAGGGAAGGGGCGTGGCCCTCATCAGTCAGACTTGGAGGAGGGGGCGTGGTCCGCTCCTCAGTGACCTCAGATGGTCTGGGCAGCATGCTCTGTTTTACTAACACTATCAGGTCTTGTGCTACATGGCTATATCTGACAGGTGCCTGTCCTGTGGTGGACTCCTTGTTTGGTCCTCAAGTCTTTCAGCTCAGGAGCTCCCCTGAGACCCCACCCCCAGCCAGAATGTGTGAATGTGACTTTCACCCTCTCCTCCCACAGGGTTTCTCTGTGTCGCCCTGGCTGTCCTGGAACTCACTCTGTAGACCAGACTGGCCTTGAACTCAGAGATCTGCCTGTCTCTGCCTCCTGAGTACTGACTGGGGTAAAAGCTTGTGTCACCATCACCCAGAAAACGTGATTCTTGGGAGAAGATGGGCATCAGAACATGGCTGAGTCCTGTCCTGATGCATCTTCTACCTTTCAGGACCCTCTTTCTCTCCTTAGTGGCCCAGGCTGCTCATACTTCTTGTCCTGACCACACACCGGGATGTGGTAGTCACACACCTGGATGTGGTACTCACACACCGGGATGTGATACTCACACACCTGGATGTGGTACTCACACACTTGGATGTGGTACTCACACACCTGGATGTGGTACTCACTCACCTGCCTGTGATACTGACACACCTGGATGCGGTACTCGAACACCTAGATGTGGTATTCACACACTACAGCACCTCTCTGTTTCTTTAACTCGGATGCTGTCCTCCAGGCCTGTCCTGCTATACTAAATCATCGCCTTGTTCCCAGCCTCAGAACCTTTGCCATGCTCTCCCACAGTAGCACACCTCTATCACTTTCTGCCTAAAAGTCACCAGGAAGACCACCCAGGAGGCTGGGTAACAGGCTCAGTGCTCTACACAGCCTTAGTATGCAGTTGGAGTACCAAAGAACTGTTCCTCCGCTGTTGGGGGAGCAACGGACAGAGCAAGACAACTAGCCAACCACAGATCTACCTCTGTATACCCCTTTCTTGTCGATGGACCTTGTACTGAGCCCAACATGGCCTAACTTTGGCCTTCCCCTCTGTAAAATGGGCACGGCGGTTACCGAGGCCTGCCTTTGGGGGCAGCAGTGAGCCTTAGATGAGCTAACAGGTGTGAGTGCTTCTTCAGCCCCTGGCCATCCCTGATGTGGCTGATTTTGCCTCTAGCTTTGGATCAGTGTTCAAATATTTTTGTTCCTGGGGTTCTCTCCGCCATCAGTCTTTGTTCGGCTTCCCTGTCAGGGTTCTGCATAGGCAGTAGGTGCTCGTGCTTCTGGCCTTCTCCCAACCCCTACCCCAGGGTCCTCACAGGAAGGCCAGATGGAGGCAGTGGCAGCAGATCCCTGGCTTTGGCATCGTTTTCACCTTGATCAAATCCTATGACCTTCTTTTTCCTCGGCTGTAAGAGGGGAACAGTACTACCTTCCCACCAGGACCAAGGAGCTGAGGGGGTGACCTGAACCAGAAGGACACTGGGGCACAGAGGAGCTGAGATTGATGGAAGGGGTGAGGCCCAGGCTGGGGAATATGGATGGGGGTTCTGCTTCCCTGTCCCCCAGTTACCTCCCTGTGAAATTAGAGTCATAAGTCTGGTTTGGGGATTTCTGGGGCTGACACTACTGGACAGTTAGTTTTCTGGCATGTCCCTTGAGCCTGTCACCAGAGCTGGGGACACTGGAGGCTCACAGTAAACAGTACCAGTGCTGATACTTACAGGGGACAGCATTAGAGGGCTGCCTGGGTAGGGTTTTGTGGTGGACACAGCCAGGGCAGGAAGCCAGCCTTTAAGCAGAGACATCTTGATTCGTCCTGAGGAGGCTGGTCCTCAGGACGGTGGGTGTCAAGCTCAGCCACTGCTTCTTCTGAGAGACAGGGTGGGCCAGTGAAGGGCACCTTTGTCTCAAAGGTGGAGGTGGTTTGTTACTTCTGTCCCCTCCCCCCAACACTCCTCTTCCTCCTCCACTTCTGATGTCTTCTCTTCTTTCCCAGTCTGGTGCTGAAGATGGAATCCAGGATCTCTCCTACCTATTGAGCTAGACTCCCCAGCCCTGTAAGCTTCTTCACAGTGCTCCACTGAGAGGGAAGGGAACAGCCCAGGGCTGGGGCAACCTCCTGTTTTCCAGAGAAGAAACCGCAGCAGAGGTGGGGTACAGGAACACAACTTTTCTAGTGTTCCACATTAAGTGACTGGTAGAGCTGGAACTAGATCCCAGGGCCCTCACTGAGTGTGCTAGCACACCCCTGTAATCCCAGCCTTTGGAGGCCAACATCCTGGACTACAGGGTGAGGCTCCAAAGCAAAACACTGTTAGGGGCGCTTCTCTCCTGAAACATCAAAGATCAGAGCCCTCTATAGCAATGTAAGACAAAGGTTGGTGTGTGTGTGTGTGTGTGTGTGTGTGTGTGTGTGTGTGTGTGTGGAGCATATGCCTCAGCACACCTGTGGAAGAGGTCAGAACACAATTTGGGGAATCCGTTCTCTTCTCCATCACGTGGGGCTTGAGGATCAAACTAAGGTTTTCAAGACTTGGCGGCAATCACCTTTGCCAGCTGAGCCATCTCACCTGCCCAGAGCCAGAATTTGGAATTTGAACCAAGTTGTGTGAGGTTCGGTCTTGGGCTAATTCACGATTATAAACTGCCCCTCTCTAAAGTTTCGATGATCGTGATGTCAGGAACAGAGAGCCTGTCCATGAAGAAAAAAAGGAGGGACCTTGACAATGTTTGTGTCCAGGACTTGTTCTCTGTCCACCCCCTCCCCAATAAACAAAACAAAACACCAGAGTAGTTCCAACTTCAAGGGCATAAGATGGGCTCCTTCAGGGCTTCTTCTATATATAGAAGGGGATAGAGTCATTAGACCTCCGGCTCCGTTCTTCCTCATCCCTCAGAAGGTGTTTCTTCCTCCAGGAAGTCCTCCTGATTACTCCCCAGGAAATAGTGCTTCTTCTGGCTCTGGGCTTCCAGCTGATTTTAGAAGAAATGGGTCCCAGAACCCAAGCTTTGCCTCAATCGCTCCTTCTCCTTCCGCTGTAAACCGGGACAGAAACAGGAGCCAGGCCTCGCAGAAACTCCCCCAAGAAAGCCCTTGGCACCCAGCAGGCCCCCTGCCACTCGCTGCTTCTTTCTCCTCGTCGTCCTTCGTCTGCCTAGCTCCGGGTTCTCGCCTCACCACCCCCGTCCGCGCCTGGCACTGCGCCCGGTGCGCCCCAGCCGCCGGATCGCGCTCGCAGCTCCGACTTCCTGCCTGCCGGGCTCCGTGGCACGTGCCCCGCGCGCCCCTGACCCGTGCCGCACCCCTCCGGGTGGCCTCCGCACCCACCCTGACCTCCCGAGGTGGCCTGGGGACGGTCGGGGGCCCGGGCTCGGAGGTGGGGACAGCGGGGATGGCGGCAGGGAGAGGACGCTGCGCCTTTAAGGTGCCACCGCCGCGTGGCAGGGAGACAGCTTGTGCCAGCCCATTCCGCCCGGCTCCGCTCGCGAAGAGAAACACAATGCATAACAATCAGGCGCGCGCTTGGAGCTGTGCCACGCAGCGGGGGCGGGGCGGGCGCGGCCGGGCGGGCGGGGCGCCGGGGTCGCGACCCCTGCCCCCAGTCGGATGCCGCGGGGGGCCCCGCGCTCCCCACGCCCGCGCTCCGCACCCCGCAGCCCGCGCGGCGCCCCGCCCCGGCCGCGCTCCCGCCCCGCGCTCCCTGCAAAGTTCATTCCCACTAACTCTTTTCCAGGCCACTTCCCCCTCACATCTGACAATCCGGGGCTCTCATTCTCCCAGTAATCACTCCACTGCACTAATTGCACATGCAAATATGCAAATGCGTATTAATTAATTACTATACTAATTAGTTCTGTGGTATTTGCGAGTAATAAATCATTGGATGGGAGCGAGGAAGCTGGAGACCTGGCCCATTTTCATTCTGCATAAAATTTTAATGGTCTCTCTGGCTGATCCGGGACGGCAGCGCGCGGAAGGCTCTTAAAGGGCCAGAGGAAGCGGGAAAGGGGCAGGGACGGAGAGCTCCGGGTCATCCCAGCCGGGGCTGGCACCCTGGGCGGGCTTGAGACGAATCCCCATTCCCTGCGGGGGGCCTGTCTTGAGCCTGCAGTTTCCCCCTACCCTTCTCTACTCTTGGCCGCAGGTCCCCAGGGTAGCTTCTAAGGAGAAAAATCTGAGCGGGGAGGAGGGTGAGCCTCGTTTCTTTAAGAAAGGAAAGGGGGCACGGATCTGCGAGGCCAATGCAAAGGCTTTTGGAGCCCCAGAGACCCTGGGATAAGGGAATGAAGACCCCGTTCCTTGGATGGCTGGGTAAACTGAGGCACAGAACAAGTCAATTTTTTTAAAATCTCATCTCCTGTTCCTAGAAAATGTCCTCGGTACCCCTAGTCTTTTCTTGTTTCCTGTGGTGACCATCAAGGTTAGGGGGCTTCCAGCTTTCTCTTTCCACATGATCACACCGCAGCCCCGCCCCCGTGGGCACCAGCTGGCACCCTGGCAGAGCAGTCCTCGGCTTGAGTGGGCCCCAGGGACCTTGCTTTATTTCCAGGACATAGTCTGGACCCAGGGCACAGGGAGGGGGCTGGCTGCTTCATTGGCTAACGGCGGCTGAGGGATCAGAGTGGTCTAGGTGGATGCCAGAGGTGAGCAAAATGGGCAGGTGGGGACCAGGGACTTGTCCTGAGCCACAACCAGTACCACGGCCCCGCCCTCCAGTTCACTTGTAATCACTCTCTAAGTAATTTCCTACTTCCACATGCACAGTATAGGGGCAAAGCCTCAGGGGGCCCCACTGGTCACCCCTCAGCAAACAGTGCAGTTGGGGAACTGTCCCAAGAGCTCTAGATGTCTTTGAGACACAGGCTCCTCCGCTACCTACTCCCATTTTATGGATGGGAAATAAGATCACAGGGAGGTTCAAGGTGGCCCACCTGGGATTGGCGTTATGGGTTTTGGCATCTGCATTCCTTACACACACACACACACACACACACCACACTCTGCCTTCTTATCCACCTCATCCACAGCTCCCAGCCCAGGTTCTCGGGCAAGATCCCATTTCATCCTCATGAATATCAGGATGGAGGTTCTGGGAGCATCCATTTTAGGCACATGGAACCTAAGGGTCGAGGGAAGTTGACCAAGTTGCTCTGGACCAAGCAGGAAAGCCAGGTTCACTCCATGTCTTCGGTGGGGGTTGGGGGGTAGAAAGGAGTCATGGAAGCCTCTGATTATCAGGGAACAGGAGAGAAAATAGGCTGGAAATAGCTGGAAAGCTGTGGGGAGAACTTTCTTCTTGGGAAGCAGGGACCCCAGGAGCTCACATCGGGGAGGAGCTTCCCCTATTTTTCCTGCTGCAGGCTGGGAACCCCCCCCCCCACCCCCGTGGCTGCCAGAGGAGGGGCCTGGGGAAGGAGACCAGAGACAGAAAGCCCATGCAGGACACTGGAACCCAAGAACCCTACCTGGGGTTTCTCTCCTAATTTTGTCTGGAGCCATGATCTTCTTCTTTTTTTTTTTTTAATATTTATTTATTTATTTATTTATTTATTTATTTATTATATTATATGTAAGTGCACTGTAGCTGTCTTCAGACACTCCAGAAGAGAGCATCAGGTTTCGTTACAGATGGTTGTGAGCCACCATGTGGTTGCTGGGATTTGAACTCAGGACCTCTGGAAGAGCAGTCAGTGCTCTTAACCGCTGAGCCATCTCCCCAGGCCCCATTTTTTTTTTTAAATCTAAAAGTCAGGAACTTTTGGGGATTTTTTTTTTTCTAGACAGAGGTTTGCTTTGTAGCCCTCCCAGGTGTGGGGGTTAAAGGGATACTTCTGAGCGTCTGACCACACCCTAGGAAGTTTCACCCCCACGGATTGATTGCTGTTTAGGGGCCCACAGGAGTTCCCACTTGTTCTGTGCATCAGCGAGGAAGGTGGTTCCCCATTCCCAACAGGGCCTTTCTTTTACTGTGTGCTTCTGTTTCTTTTACTGTGTGATTCTGTGCACCAACTTGTTACTGTGTGCTTTATGTGTGCCAATTTGTTTACTTTTCACAACGATTTTATTATCCCCCTTTTTTTTTATAAATGGAGGCAGTGAGGAAAGGAAGGTGGTTGGGGTTGCCTTAGCCCACAGCTAGGAAGTGGTAGCCATAGGATTTGAACTACTGGCCTGTGCTTGGCCCTTCTGCTTCATGTTACAAAGCTTGTGATGTGGCCAGATTCCTGATGTCCTTGTCCCAAGCAGAGTCTCAGATCCCCTGAGCAGCAGACTACCCCGGGGACAGTAGGGACTTGGGACTTGGAGACAGAGGGAGAAAGCGTCTGTTTCTTCCATGCCCCTCCTCCTCCGGAGAGGATTTCATCTACTTTCTCTCCACTGGAAGAAGCTGGACAGAGAATCTTTCACAAGACCAAGTCTCACCCTGCTCCTGAGGAGGGGGCGTCTTTCAGGAGTGGGTGCTGACCCAGGACTCTCTGCTTCCTCTCAGCAATTTCCTTGAGAGAAAAGCAGGGTTCAGCCTCAGCTAGCATCTGTCAGGGGATGACCCTGGCAGAGAAACTGAGATTCCAGCACTCTCAAAAATGAGCCCTGGGCCAAACCAGGGTCCCCTGACCTCCCAGTGGCCCAAAGGGACTTCAACAGGAAAACTATGCCTGTTCATTCGCCAGAGTCAGGGAAAACCTCCTGTGCCACCTTCTGGGCCTGGGGGTGTAGGGAGGGCACTGGGGTGTGGGAAAGGATAGCCTCCAGGAAAGAAAACACATTTTCATTTTAGCCCTCTGCTGAAGACCAGGGAAGCTGGGCTCACCCGGATTTCCCCTCACTGGAGGTCTGGGGGTAAGTTGGGGGCTGGTGGGCAAAGGAGGCAGGAAGGGTAGGCTGGCAGCCCTGAGCTTCTCCACGCAGCCCCTTGGGCCGGGTGCCTGGGCAGGAGGAGGGGGCAGAGCAGCTGCTGGCGATTTATTAAGCAGTCACGGAAAAATTGGTTTATAAATTAACAGCTGTTTTAACTTTAGGGCCTCTTCTTCAGGGAATGGAAGCAGCCGACTGGACCGGGATTGCAGTGTGTGTGAGGCTGGTGGAGGGAGTGGGAGGCGGCGAGCTTCGGCAGCTGGCATTCTTCGGGGGCAGCCTCAGCTGGCACCTCGGGGGGCACCAGGCAGTGGCCAGAGCAGGGGGTCTCCAGGTGCCGGCGGCTGAGGCTGCCCCTCCCCCCTCCTTGGGTTGCCGCTCGCTCTCGTCTCACCCACATCTCAGCTTCCACCTGGGGGCGCCAAAGGGCATAGATACGACTGTCCTCGTTTCTGCCACCAGAGGGCAACCTCGGCACACCGATTTCTGTGATCCGTGGAAACCAAGCTGAGAGGGAAAGAAACCAGGTCCAAAAATGGAACTGGAACGAAGCCCACTCCAGTTGTACACTAGTGATCTTCCACTCGCGGGTTTTGAACTTGTCAAAGACAGCGGTAAAACCGGACTCCTTCAACCTCAACACTGTGAGTTCGAAGTCAACCTGAGCTTTACAGCAAGTTCCAGGCCTGCCAAGGCTGTATAGTGAGACCCTGTGTCCAAAAGAATGAGGTCTTCAGTGCTGGGGACGTAGCTTAGTGCTAATCTCATGGACAAGGCCCGGGATTCGAGCTTCCTAACACCCTATGCCCAAGACAAAAGGCTAAGGTTGTCTGTGGGTTGGTTTGTTGGTTTGTTTGTAGCCTGGGTTAGTCTGCAACTCATGGTTCAACCTCATGATGGCTAGGATTTCAAATATGGGTCACCGTGCTGGCTAGAACTGTCTTTTATTTGAACTAGGCTCTAGGCAAAAGCTGCTGAAGCCCTTTGAAGCCTCAGTTGTCCCATCTATAAAATGGGACTATCCTAGAAGATTAAATGAGAAACTGCACATGCAGGGCCTTACTCAGTGTCCAGGAAAGTAAAAGCTCCGAATAGGAGTGTAAAAAACAAACAAACAAACAAACAAAAAACCAAAAGACAAACTCAATAACAAACTTGTTAGTGTTGCAGCGTATGTTTGTTTATTCATTTACTCCTTAGTTCATCTCCCCGACAGTACCTCAGAGTAAGGCGGAAAGATACATGGTGTGGAGGATACATCTTAAAACCCTGTGCCATTAAAATCGTGTGCTTTGATTCTAGATCGGAGTGGTTAAGAGCACTGGCTGCTCCTTCAGAGGTTCAAGTCCCAGCACTTGAACAATGGTGGCTCACAATTGTCTGTAATGCCATCCAGGGGATGTGGCACCTTCGTCTAGCCTCTGCTGACATTGAATTGACATGATGCACACACACACACACACACACACACACTCACTCACATGAAGTTAAGAGCACTTGGTGTTTGATTCCCAGCACCCACGTACCAGCCTACAACTGTCTGCAACCCCAGGAGATCCGTTGCCCTCCTCTAGCATGCAGGTGGTTCCCAAGCAGGCAAAACACTCACATACATATAACAAACCTTTAAAACGGAGCTTTGATTCACATTGAACCAGTACAGAGGGAGATTGGGCCAGGCAGAGCAAGAGACCTTTTCTCCCCAGTATGGTGGTAGAATTCTCTTTTTAGTGGTGATATAATATAGAATTTCCAGCTGGACATTGTGGCTCACAACAAAACCCAGCACTCAGGAGGCAGAGGGCAAGAGAATCGCCATGAGTTTAAGGCTAGCCTGGTCTACATAGTGAGTTTCCAGCCAACCAAGGTTATACAGTGAGACCCTGTCTCAAAATAATAATCAGGGCTAGAGAGATGACTCAAAAGTTTAAAACACTTGCTGTTTATGAGTTAACCATAGTGGCTCATGGATAAATCCCAGCATTCAGGAGGCAGAGTTCAGGGACAGCCTGGTTTACAGAGCAAGTTCCAGGACAATCAAGGCTACACAGAGAAACCCTGTCTTGAAACCAAACTAAATCAAACCAAACCAAACTGCCACCAACAAAAAACCCACTTGCTGTTCATGCAGAGGACCAGGGTTTGGTTCCCAGCACCCAGGTGCCAGCTTACAACTGTATCTCCAGGGGTTCAGCCACCCTCTTGTGGCTCTGCATGTCATGATGTAAAAGCAAGCAAACACTTATACACAGAATTAAAGGTAAACAGGTCGGCTGGAGAGATGGCTCAACGGGTAGGAGCACGGACTGTTCTTCCAAAGGTCCTGAGTTCAAATCCCAGCAGCCGTAATGAGGTCTGACGCCCTCTTCTGGTGTGTCTGAAGACAGCTTTCGAGACAGGGTTTCTCTGTGTGCCCTTACTGTCCTGGAACTCACTTTGTAGACCAGGCTGGCCTCGAACTCAGAAATCTGCCTGCCTCTGCCTCCCGAGTGCTGGGATTAAAGGTGTGCGCCAGCCACCACACCAGGCCTACTTATGTAAAATAATAAATAAATCTTTTGTGCCTAAGTGAGTTGAAGCGAGTAGGGCTGGCCAGAACACGCAGAGATCCTAAAAATTCAATCCCCAACAACCACATGAAGGCTCACAACCATCTGTACAGCTACAGTGTACTCATGTACATTAAATAAATAAATAAATAAATAAAATAAACAAATCTTTAAGCACAGTTCAAAACTTCATTGCAACGCAACGTACGCTCAGTGCTGTTACATTCTGTGTTTGTAAAGTGTTTTCTTTTAAGCACATAGATTCGGATAGGATTATACTGAATGGTGAAAAGATACTAGTAGATGAATAAGTCTCAGGTGACTGTTCTCCACTGTATTGGCTAAGAATGCCCTTGCCTTCTTTTTTTGCCTTGAAATGTTTTCTCTACTCCCTTTCCCAATCGCAGGCAAAGATGGCCCTGTGCACCCAGCTAGTTTTCCCCAGCTCCTCTAAGGCTGCTTCCCAAGACTTCCTGGAGCCTCCCTTTCAGCTGCCACATGCCGCTCCTTCCAGTTCCAGTTCTGCTGGTGTGTGTGTGTATGCGCGCGCGCGCGCGTGCCAAGGTCACCTGCTTGATGCCTAACTGCAGACCCACATTGCCTGCCAGCGGTGCTGCAGCCCGAACCCTGGCCGATTCCGCCACCTGCTGGCCGTTCACAAAACTTCATCTCTTAAAACGGTGGAGGAAGACAAAACGGTTGAAGACTACCTGGAATCCCGAATTGCACTGGGGCTTAAAATTTGATCCTATTGAATCATCACAATCACTGTACAGGGTGGGCTTTTAAATATACAGAAGCGAGGAGACACAAAGAAACTCTAAGTTCACGCAGGACGCTCCGGACGCTCCCGGGCTGGCCGACTCTTCGCCCCTCCTCCCCACCCCACCCCTCACCCCCGTCCCGCCCCCATGTGAATTTATGTGCTTTTTTCCCTTTGAGGAAGGGAAAATACCTGGTTGTACTTTTTTCACCTCCTCAAAGGAGGACAAAAGTCCTCACAGCACCTTCCCAGAGTTGTCTTCCAGAGAAGGAAGATGTGGTTCTTGCTTGGCAGGGACTGGTTAAGAAGAAAAAGTAAATATCAGAAAGCCTCAAGGTAGTGTGCTCAGACCTGGTGAGGGACCGGTCACACCACCATACAACCTTGTCAGTTCGAGCGAGCAGGAATTAAGTCAAATGAGGTCTTGAAATTGTTCTTTGGACTTAGCTGCCTGTTCTTCTAACTCAAGCATAATAACTCAGGAGTGGTATATTATTTTTACATCTCATTTGCATATGATTAATTCCAAGTCGAAGTGAATGGGAGTCACGCAGGCTTCTCAGCCCTCCCACCTGTTTGTCCAGTCCCCCACCACCACCACCACCACACGCACACCTCTTGCTAGGCTCTGCCACCCCCACCAGCCTCCACACACTCCTTGCCCTGGCCCTCCTCCCTCCCCAGTTCCCTGTTCCTCTCTGTCACCCACGCAGCCTCCGCCACCTGGCCGCCCACCGCAGAAACTTTTCCCCAAGTTCCTGAGAAGTCGCGTAGGATCCAGGAGAGAAAAATCAAAGTAATAAAACCTCATTTAATTCCTAACGGAGGGCAGAGCTGTGAGCTGCAATTATCTTAATGCGGAGCTATTTTTACTCTCTCTCCATCTCTGTCTCCTGCTTTTCTGTCATAAAGCATTGTCCCCTCCACTTCCTTCTGTCTCTTTATCTTTCACATGGGTCCTTTTCTTTTTGCTCTGTCCGTGACCGATCTCCACCCCCCCTCAACCCTCCGTCCCTTCTAGCTCTGTGTTCCTCTCTACTCTGTGTCTTCCTTCCTTTCCTTTCATGACTCTGGGGTTGAGGATCCAGAGGTGTTACACCCGGGCAGAGCTGGACAAAGAGCTGAAGATCACCCGCTGTCCCCAAAAGTCCATTTTGGGGGAATAAATTGTGCTCCCATCTCCCTAGCACCATGGGGGAGAATCCTTCCTGGTTGTTCAGAACAAACCAGTGGTTCCCAGAAGTTTCCAATGGGCACTGAGGTACCACTGGGGGTCGCAGCCTCATCCCTGTCCTCTGCTTCTTTTATCCACCACATACCCTTCCTCACACACCCCAGCACGGGGCAACTCCAGTCTCCTACCCCCACTTTGACCTAAAGGCTGCCCAGCGACTGCCTGGCCAAGTCTCTCTTGATCCTCCCAACATACCAACAGGCTGGGTTTTGCCATTCCTCACCACACCCCATCTGGAAGAGGGGTCCTGGGCCAAGCTAGGGACTGGCAGAGATGCCCATGTCCCAGGGACAGCAACCCCAGAAAATATGTAAGTCAACAAGCTGTGGCCAGACCTAGGCTGGAGGACGTGGAGCCTGTCCACCAGGACATCCTATTCCCAAGAGCAAAGCTTGGCCCCTGGTGTTCTCTCTCTCTCTCTCTCTCTCTCTCTCTCTCTCTCTCTTCCCCCAGAGGGCACTGAGTCTGGAGCAGAACAGCATGCCCCTGACCTCATTTCCATAAGACTCCATTGGCCTCTCAGTCTACCCCTGGGGCCAGAGTGCCAGGCTAGGAGTGGAAAAGTTGCTGGTGGAGTTAGGGGTGTGGTGGGGAGGGCTCCTGCTGTTCCTGGCCTAAGAGTGACCAGAAGAGAGGACAGCCAACACAAACAGAACCCCAGGAGGGCACAGACAGGCACAGGTCCACATACACACACCCCTTCTGGGCACTACAGAGAGGTACTCAGTCCTTCTCACCAGCCCCAGAGAGGGCAGTGCCAGCTCCTGCAGAGAGACTCAAGGGCTTGGACAGATAAACAAGGGTACTTAACCCACAAAGTAGCCCCTCTCCTCCATCACACACACACACACACACACACACACACACACACACACACACACACCTCTGCCTCTGTAGAAGAGACTGGCACCTCAGAATGATCACACACCCCCAGCTCTGTTCCCCAATGCACCAAGCCCACACATGTGATAGCACGTGTACGGGAAGGCAGCCCCCCAACCTTGCCCCTGAGCTGGTTCTGTCCCCTCCCCCCAGTAGCTGCGGAGAAAAGGCAAGAGACACGTGAATGCTGGGTACATTGTGGCAGGGACTCATCCCCCCCCTCCCCTAGGGAATTTGCTCTCACATTCGCAGCCTCAAGCCCCTCTCCTGCATAGACTCCCCGCAAGCTGGCACCCGCCTGCCCATCACCTTGACAGTCTCTGACATCCTCCTCCACACCCACACCCTCCCCCGCACACACGCAGTCCTCCCACACGCTGCCACTCACACCCGCATCTTTGACACTCTGACACACTTACATAGACTCACACGCTCACACTGCACCGACCCCCACCCTCCCCAGCTACAGCACTCCAGGCCTTTCTTGCACATACTCCCTGCCACGATGATGACTGACAGGTGTCCTCCCACGCACACCTCTCTCACACTCGCTTTCTAGGACACCCCCATTCACAGCGTGACATGCTGGCACTCTCTTCTCGACCTCACGAGCCTCCCTTAAAAGTCCACGTCCCGGGGGTCCCCGAAGTGGTTAAAGCCAGAGTCCCGGCTGCAGCTGCCCCTACCCCCTCCCCTTAGCGTCACCGCTAGACTCCATTAATAATTCAAAGCCGAGTTCTGGGGATACGGCGGGGGGCCCCCGGGCCGCTCCCCTAGCCCTGGCTCCCTCTCCGCACCCTCCTCCCAGCCTGGGAGAACACGCTTCTCGATGCTCATTGGCCGCTTTCCCCTAAGCCCTCCCTCCAAACGCCTGGGCGCCAGTCCCTGGCAGAGAGGACGGGCTGGGACCCCAGGGTTGGGACCCGTGGGGTGCAGCCAGTAGCGGCAGAGGCGCGGAGAGGAAGAAGGCAGAGTGGGGGGATAGACAGAAGCTGGTAGAGCAAGGCCGAGAGCAGCCCGCTGAGACCCAGAGATAGCTCAGGCCGAGAGCCAGAGCCCCGCGCCCCAAACCGGTAGCGCGCAGCTAAGGCGCAGGGACCCTGAGCTCTGACCTGGGGACGCTGAGCCGGGCGCTGCAGGCGAGCCCCGCTGTCCAGTCCTCCCGGCCCTCTCGCGTTCCCCTCGTGGAGCGCGGGGTTTTTCCTGGGTGCGGGGACAGTGCTCCCCCTCCTCCTCCGCGCAGCACGCGCCGCCCGCAGCTCCGGACAGCCGAGCAGGGCTCAGCCAGTCACCCCAAGAGCGCGCAGCCGCCCGCCATGGACCCCAAGGACCGCAAGAAGATCCAGTTCTCTGTACCCGCGCCCCCGAGCCAGCTCGACCCCCGACAGGTAGAGATGGTAAGGATGCCGCGCCCCATTCATATCACCCCCAACATACATCCCCACCCTACCCCAGCACAGTCCGTCCCGTCCCATGTTGGACCCAGCCTGGGCTGCAATGGGGCGCCCCACAGGACTGAAAGTTCGCCGGAGACTCCTAACAACTTTTTCCCGGACCTTAAGCCAATCTTGGGCGGGAGAATTCCTGCAGTGAGCGTCCATAGACAGACAATCAGTTCGCGGGACTGCCCTTTTGGCTCTTACATAGCCCTGCTAGGCTAGTCATTTTCCCGCGGGGACCCCATCACCCTCGTGGTACCCCATGGACACAAACAGCTCTGGCGTCTGAGGCTGTCACTTCAACCAACCACTCATGGTCTAGAGAGCCACAGTCTCACCCTATAGGCCTGGGGCGGGGGGGGGGGGGTCGCCCAGAACGTTGTTCTGAATACTCTGTGCTATCAAGACCTGGAGCTGCGACGACGCCAGGGAGTGAGCTTGAGGGTTGGGACGTCTACAAAGGTGTGAGGGAGAGTGTCGGAAGGGAAGCAGAGGTCTGTTCGCCTAGCAAGGACACTTGTTGCTGAGAGGCCAATGGCTCTGGAGAGGGAGAACAGTAAAAAGTGGGCAAAGCCCATCTTGGTTTTGGGGTGTTTGGTTGGGGTGGGCTGCAGCCTGGGCCTAAGCAGCCTTTGGCAGCAGCGGCTTCAGCCTCAATTACCTGGTCCTCTCTCTATTTCCCTGGAGCTCCAAGGGGACCTAATTAGCTGACAGTTGGTCTGATTGCCAAGCTAGGGTGGCCAAGGAGAGTAATTTTACATTTTTTTTCCCCACGAGAACTGGGTGATAAGTTCTACAGCTTGAGAAAGACTCTAACCTCCAGAGACCCCAGCAGACCCTTCAGTGCCTGGAGTTCAGGCCCCCACCCGAGCCTCAGGTGAAGTTAGCAGTGCCTGTGGTACTGGGCTCAGACTTCCTTTGCAGCTGAGTCCAGCTGCTTTGAAGTCCTTGAACTGACCTTTGGTGGTAGGGCCATAGGTAGCTCCCTCGGAGAGCTCAAGCTGGCTGTTTGAACTGACCTTTGGTGGGTAGGGCCATAGGTAGCTCCCTCAGAGTGCTCAAGCTGTAGGAGCTGACACCAGCTTTGGTGTCTAGAGAAAGTTCTACAGTAGCTGTGGAGTGTGGCCATCTGGATTAGGAGTCCGGGGATGGTGAGCTCTAGCTGCCTTTGATTCTCAGGCTCCCTGAGGACTCCAAAGCCCAGCTCCCAGCTGGCTGAGTGCAGTGGTGAGGTGCCCCTAAAGGGCATTTATCCTGTCCTTTCTTCCTCCATCTCTCTAGATCCGGCGCCGGAGACCAACCCCTGCCATGCTGTTCCGGGTCTCAGAGCACTCCTCGCCAGGTAGGGCCCATTCCCTGCTCCCTACCCCAACTCTGGGGTCTTTCTAAGGGCCCCCATGAGAGAGGGACAGGCTGGAGACTGGAGGCCTGGAAGGCCAACACAGCTGGGTTGGTTTATTCTCTTGGCACTTGTTGGCACCAGGAGGGAAGGGCACACTTTTGCCATCCCAGAGACGGAGGCTTTGGGGAAAGTAACCTTATTCTTTTTCTCTTCCTCCTTGATTATGGTTGCTGTACGCCTGATGGCCTCTCTCAGAGGAAGAGGCCTCTCCACATCAGGTGAGTTTCCTGGGGCAGCTGGAAGGACCCTCTGGGGTGGGGTAGACTGATATCTGCAGAGCCAACCTAGGCCACCACAGGACATATTGGCATGCCAACTGCATTTCCCTGAAAATATCCTGTTCTAGTGTCACCCTCCCTCTTAGTGGGGTGGGGCTGATGTGGGGGGTTCTGCTCTGAGTCAGGCTTCTGCTAATGGGGGTGGGGCTTTGCCTAGGTGTCCTAGGTGTCCTGTGTTCTGTCAGCTGTCCAAGTCAGTTGTCCCACTGGAGGGAGGGAAAAAGGAAGGGTATCTGGGGAGCCTGTTTCAACTGCTTCTTTCCTGTAGAGAACCTCTGGAGAGGGACACCACCCAAAGTCGAAGAGACCCAACCCTTGTGCCTATACTCCCCCGTCGCTGAAAGGTACCAACCCCACCCCTCCATCTGTCTTATGGTCTCCTGGGACTCTGCACGTGGGGGAGGAAGAGGAACTGTCAGCTGGGAAGGACTGCCACCAACCCTCTCTCCCTGACTTGGGAGAATAGTTCCTTCTTAGGTTTCCAGAGGCAGGGAGAGGGCAGCTAGGGTCTTAACAGTAGGTTGAAGGGTTGAAGCGGGAAGCTGGGTAACCCCATAGGACAGTAAGTCTTGAGATGAGAGACTCTGGTGGTATCTCTGCTGGGCCATGCTTGCTGCCTGCCTTCCCCTCTGGCCCCACGGCTCCACTCCAGTGTGCAGGTCTTCATCCTGGGCGCCTGCATCCACTTTTTCTGTCTGGGTTAAAAGGTATCACTCCTGTCTCATATTGCCAGGCCTCATGGGTGGGCAATGGGCGAAATAAGATGAAGATTCGGAGGCTCACAGGGTAGCTCAGTGGTAGAGCATTCGATTGACATGCCCTGGATTATAGCCCTAATGTCAATTTTTAGATAAGTCAGTATGGTGATGCAGGGCTCTGTTAGCTCAGCAGTTTGGAGACAGTTGGTTTTCATGAAGTCAAGGCCAAACTGGTCTATAGAGAGGGTGCCAGGCCAGCCAGAATTGCACAGCGAGTCCCTGTCTCAAAAAGCAAAACAAAGTCACTTGATGGTTCATACCTGCAATCCCTGCTCTTAGGAGGCAGAGGCAGGAAGATGGCTGTGGGCATGAGCCTGGGCCGCACAGCGAATGCCAGGCTAGCTAGGGCAATGCAGCAAGAGTGTGTCTCATACAGAAATGAAAGCTGAGTGATTCAGTCCCTGGCCTCTGGGACCCTGTGCTTCTGAGGGTCAGGAAGAGTTTGCAGGAGAGACGGTGCTAAGGCTTAGGGAATCAACTGGCCAGAAAAGACAGGTAAAGAAATGGGGCGTGCAGAGGGGCTGGCGGTGTGAAGCCAGGTTTTAAGGACAGCTGGAGACTTGATTTGTGGCCAGGGAGCTGTGGGAGACACACCTGAAGGAAGAGCAGGTGCACTGAGTGAGCCAAAAGCTTCTTCCTACCTAGGTGCCAGTGGCCTGCCACCCCCGACCCCCAACATAGGCCTTTCTTGCTGGACCTGTCCCTTCTCCTGGGGCTGGAGGGCAGCAATGGTGTGCTGAGAGTTCCCCAGGTGGATGGGTTTAATGTGGCTTCTCAGCAGCCAAGGTCAACAGGTGCACCTGTCAGCCTTCCTGCCACGCCTGGGAGCACAGGAGAGAAGCAGGGAGGACCACAGAGAGGAGCTGGTGTTCTTCTCCCAAGACAGGAAGGAACAGGAAGGAACAGGAAGGAAGGGAGCTACAGCGAGTGACAGCGGGCAAGGACTTCCCGGAGGGACGTGTAGAGGGCTTAAAGTAGGCATGAAGACAAGTTACCCAGGAGTACAAGAACTTGGCCTTGAGACTGGGGCGTGGAGTGTGTGCATAGCACACGTGAGACCCTGGCTTCCAGTACCAGCACCACGTAAACCAAGTGTGCTGACGCGTCTGTCAGCCTCCACTCAGGGTCAGAAGGTCGTGCTCAGTGAGTTTGAGGCTGACTCAAGGTACATAATGAGAGTCTGTCTTAAGACAATCTGCATCTCCTCCACTCTAGGCTGGGTGAATATGAGGGGGACCCCATCCCGTGTCCTTTCAGGGGAAGCGTTAGGGATGGAAGCCGGGCCTTTCACACTAAGCATACACTATATTGCTGAGCTACACTTCCAGTTCAGCCCTCCCTGGCTTTGGCCTTATACTTAGGGAGTGGACTAAGGTAGGAGTTTAGGGCTACGAAATTTCTTGTGTACCAAAAGTTGACCAAAGATCTGTCTACTCCAGCCTCTTTGGGCTGTATCTATAGCGTCTGGGTAGAGAGACACATGGTGGGAAGGAGTCAGGCTGTACTGGGGTTCTTTTTTTTTTTTTTTTTTTTTTTTTT